>VNJR01005275.1:0-18142 GCA_008042585.1 Drosophila punjabiensis
CCCTGGCTTTATTCACCATGCACGAAATGTGTTCAATGAAGTCGAGTTTGGGGTTCAGGCGAACGCCCAAATCATCAACTATATGAATTCTTTCTAAAGAGCAGTTGTTCAGCGTATAAGTCTCAAGCTTAGGAACGACACGAGAGAATGTCATTAGCTTGCATTTAGAGCCGTTTAAGTCTAATAAGTTTAGCCGGCACCATGTTTGAAAATTATCAAGATCTGTTTGTAAATCAGACTGGCAAGCAGCGTTCTCATATACGCAAAGCTTAACGTCATCAGCGTACATAAGTTCTCTAGAGTTAATCAAGACTTTGGGCAGGTCGTTAATAGATATGTTTACATTATCTATTTATCTATTGGGGACCCAAATGACCCCCTTGCGGGACGCCATGTAACAAGCTGTTTTTGCGTTCTGCCAATAAGATAACTTGAGATCCATCTAAGAAGATCATCCGGAAACCCCATTAAGGCAAGTTTCCTAACAAGAAGTGAATGGTTAACAGAATCAAATGCTTTACTGAAATCAGTATAAATGGCATCTGTCTGAAGATTATTATGGAAGCCCTTTATGATGAAAAAAGTGAGCTTCAAAAGGTTTGTTGTTGTTGATCTCCACTTAATAAATCCATGTTGACATGGAGAAATTACTGATCGACAAAGGTGCTGCAAAGGTGGAGTAATGACATTTTCGAAAAGTTTTGGGATGGCCGACAACTTAGAGATTTAGAGACAAAACAAAGAACAAACAAGCGCTCTAAAGAATTTCGAACATGGTTGACTTGGGACAGCGAAATGTGAAACAAACCAGCAATAAAGTCATGTTGCGTTGATGTTTAAAGTGTTTTTGTGGAATTATTTGTGGACCAAATAGCCCCAGGGATATTAAAATCACCTAGCACTACTAAATGGTCCCTATCCGAAAGTTTATTGGAAACCAACTGGATAGCAGAAAGATGGTTCAAACATATAGAAAGTTCCGACAAGGGAGGAATGTATGAACATGTAATATAAATAAAACTACCGTTAATTGATAGCTTTACACAAAGGAATTCAACATCGCTGCATTCCTCAAAAGTTATTAATTCTGACGTGAGAGTAGAGTCAACCGCTATAAGGACACCACCCCCACGTCTGACAGGCCGATCTAGCCGATAAACCATAAACACAGCTGGAAAAACTTCGGAGCTAAGTATCTCCGGCTTTAACCAGGTTTCTGTGAACACGATAGCCTGGGACACAAACAAGAAACTATCAGAATACAAGTTTGGAAGCTTACTGCGTAGGCCTCTTGCATTCTGATAGGAAATTGAAAGGGAATGATTTTGTTTTTTGGGACGGAAGTGTGGATAGAGGGCGCAGTGGTCTGATCGGACCTGGGAAGAGGTATTACCACAGGCCGACGTTTCTTTTTCTTAGCTTCGTAATTTGGTAGAGCATATTGTTTCAAAAAGTTCGTTTGGGACATTTATTTTAAATGATGAAATGTCCCTAGCATAAGAAAATTTAAATTTTCCCACCTTAATCTTTATTTTTTTTGGCTCCGGTTTTGCCTTGAATAATGGCAATGACATCATCCGATGTCTGATCAGGGGAGAGCTGCGAAACGAATATCTGTTTCGTGGGTGGAACTACTATAAGGGCATTCGTCAAGGCAGACTGAGCAGCTGCATTGCCAGCATCGGCCGGTAGTCCAGGCCTTATACCCTGGGGGGATATATTAACGGGGATCTGAGGGGTCGCTATTTCAGAACCCCCAGAGGAAAAATCAGATATAGGCGGCGGGATGGTCACTTCTGCGGCACATTCGAATACCGAATCTTTTTTTGTACTCGATCTCAGGGCTCGTGAGGATGATCCTGAGGTCGAGGGCAGTGCCGGGGGAGGCTGCTTTTGAGGCACCGCGGCGGGTTGCTTGAAACCGCCCGCATGCGGCAACCCAGTTGCAGTTTTTTTCCGCTTCGGAGATTCATTTAATAGCTTTGGGCTATTAAATTGACTATCCAGCGCTAAGAGCATATCATGAGTTTTACGAAAACTCGATAATAGCTCTTAAAAAAACTGTCCCTGGCTTGCCGCATAAAGGACTTAATTTCCTTTTCAACTTCGCGGCAGGCCACACAGCAGTAGCCTTTATCAGCTTTAACGTCGTCCAGCGTCCGAGCACTAGCCTCAATACACTTGGCGTGCACTCTGTTTTCGCACAACCAGCAGCCAATGGAGACATCATCTTGGGAAATTACCTTATTGCAGGCTTTAACGAAGCAGACAATTCCAGAAGTCATTATAGGGACATACCACTGTACCTTGTACGTAAAGAGAGTAAGAGCGAGAAATAAGATAAGAAGTGCAACTGCACAGAGAGGGCGGGAGAGCAAGAGAGCAAGAGAGCGTAGGAGTAAGCAAGCTTCAAATCGTATCGCTGTCGCGACGGCGCAAACAAAGGCTAAACGAAAAAGGCACAAAAGGAAATAACACCAGCAGCACAAACTAAATTGTGAAATTAAAATAGATTAATACACAAAACAGAAAAGCTGCATGCACACACGAAGTGAACGGGAACTTTATTAGGCACAAGATAGACAATTTAAATAAAACCCCGATGGTTTTTATCACAAATTTATCACAAAACGAGAGCGCAAGAAAAAAACACGACCGTTCACTTTGAAGAGAAAATACGAATTACATAGCTTATAATATTATTATTTATAATTTCTATTTATTATTATTTATTTGTGGGGAGCCGGCAGGTTCCTCACATCTTCCTCCTTCTTCGGGTGGCGCAACGACTGTAGCGACTGGGCGGCGGTTAAAGATGGCCTCTTCGACGCACCAAACTAGGAACGTCCAGTCGGAGGTGTCGGCTGACGCCATAGCTCTGAGGAAACAAAGTTATATTAGCCTTCATGTATTTAAAGGGCTACCTAACGGGTTGTGACGCTTGACCGCGCACATGAGAAATCTAAATAATAAGCTAGCAGTCAGAAGAAGAGAAAAACATGAAGAATACAGAGTAAATAAGATAGCAATAAGAAACATGAAGAATGAAAAACAAATATAATGGAAACAAATAAGAAGAAGAAAGCTGTAAACAAGTAAGAAGAAATAATGAGAAATCTAAATAATAAGCTAGCAGTCAGAAGAAGAGAAAAACATGAAGAATACAGAGTAAATAAGATAGCAATAAGAAACATGAAGAATGAAAAACAAATATAATGGAAACAAATAAGAAGAAGAAAGCTGTAAACAAGTAAGAAGAAATAAAGAGAATAAGAAAGAAGGAACCAGAGAAAACAAAGCAGGGAAAACCAAAAGCAGGGAAACCAAAATCAGAGAAAACAAACGATGAGAAAACAACGAACGAATGGCGCGCGCGCGCACAAACGGGCACACTGCAGGGAGAAGGCTTTAGGGACAGAAGCGAAAAGGACTAACGCCAGATATGCGAACAGGCACACTAAACCCGCCAGGTCCCTATATTAGGCGAGCCACAGCCCTTGTATCGAGACTTAGCAGCCGACAGCGATCGGGTGAGGTAAGCCTACCTAGTAGCACGCATCCAAGTAGTCAGCAGCCAAGTCATTTTTCGGCTAAGCCGGGTCTTCTGATCTGGTTGGCTAATACATAGTAGTTAGCTCTCCTAGTAGTTCCCTCTCTCCCCTAAGGCGCCTTACACCCGGTTCGGTTCATCGATCCGCAGTACGTCTATCTTGTGGCCGACTGAAAGGTTCCCGGGTTAAGTCTCGCCTCGTGGTCGACCGAAAGGCTCCCGAGCTAAGTATTGCTTTCTCGCTCTCGCGGCCGACCGAAAGGGTTGATGTCGACAAGAGTGCCCAGAGCCAAGTGAAGTTGTAATGATAAAAACCTCTCAGGCAGAGCCAGCGAGATCAGCTGCAGTCGCACTCAAATGCTATTTAACAACGTTAGTGTGGGTTGTGTCTTGGTTTTTTTAATGGTAAAAGTGGTGAGGCCGCCCTGTCCGCCTCCAATTAGAGCTGAGCTCCGTTTTGATCAGGCTGTCTTAATACAATTGGGTTTTGACCCAACATCCCGGCCCCATTGAAAGTCTGAAGGAGCTTTTAAGAGACAGGTAGTAATGCGAGCTTATGTATGGGGTGTCGGTAGGCTCCCTTGGCGGTGCGTACGTTAGCGACGTGCACTCGTTGATCCTTGCCTGGTATGGCTGCTTCGATGCGCCCCAACAGCCAGCGTTGCGGCGGCAAATTATCTTCGTGAATGATGACCATAACTCCCACTGAGATATTCGAAGATGCCTGGGTCCAGTTGGTTCGCATTTGAAGCTCGTTGATGTACTCGTGCGACCAGCGACGCCAAAGATATTGCTTGATCGCGCTAACCCTTTGCCAGCGCTCCAGGTGGTCCACCGGGTCCGTCAAAAGTGGTGAGAGAGGCCGCGAATTGAGTATAGCCACCACTTCAGCAGTGACGGTGGTAAGCTCCTCGAAGGTCAGACGGGTTTTGGCCAGCGTGCGATTCAGCTTGATTCCCTTGACGCTTTTGACGGCTGCTTCCCATAAGCCACCAAAGTGGGGTGCACTGGGAGGTATAAAATGAAAACTTATAAATTCATTTCGACAAAAGTTAGAAATAATGCGAGTTGTCTCATCTTTAAACAGAAACACCTTTAGTGCTTCTAAATTGTTGTTGGCTCCCACGAAATTTGTAGCGTTGTCGCAAAATATGTCAGACGGAAGTCCGCGCCTTGCTATTAGGCGTTTCAGTGCGGCAATAAATGCGCAAGTTGACAGGTCTGACACTACTTAGACGTGCACTGCCTTGGTATCGAAACATATGAAGACCGCAATGTACCCCTTGGAGGGTATCTTTCCTCGAATACTCGCGTATATGTTGATTGGGGCGCAGAAGTCTACACCGCATCTAGAGAATGGTCTTGATTGCGTGAGTCGTTCGACGGGCAGTTGACCCATGATCTGTTTCTCCAGAGTTGGTCGATAGCGTACGCAGTGTACGCATGACCGTACGACGCGGCGTGCCAAATCCCGTGCATTGACGATCCAAAATCGTAGGCGTATGAGTGCGACTAGAGCCCTTGGGCCGGCGTGGAAGTTCTTCAAATGAACGTGCTACACATATTGGTACACAAAGAAATCCTTGCTTGGAAGAAGAATTGGATGCCTTTGGGTGTTAGGAACATTGGCTAGTTCCACACGACCTCCGACCGTGAGCAACTCGAACCCATCTGTAACATCTAGGAAGAAATTCAGATTTCTTAAGTTAGTTCTAGCCAGCTTGCCCTTTTGCAGCAGTTCTATATCCTCAAAAAAATGCTTGGCCTGCAAGTTCCAAAAAATGCAGTGCAATGCGCAAGACAATTCTTGTGGTGATGGCGATAATGTTGCAAACGGCGACAGCTTCCTGGCGAAGTGAATAAAGCGTAGTACCCAGGTGTCGCCTGGTATGCAACGATTGTGAGAGCTGGTATTATATACAGCTTCAAGAAGACGATTGTTGATGGAGACTATAGAAAAGGCCGCTTTGCTTTTTTCCTGTTGGACCACATAGGAGTCAATATTGCCAGGGCTATCCGCTGGCCAGTGTAGCTGTTCTTGCAGTAAATATGCGGCACCGTCGAACCATATCAACTGATGCAATTCAGCTGCTGTGCAGCCCCTGGAGAGTAGATTCGCAGGGTGCGTCGAAACATGTCCCCAGTAGCAACTGGAAGTGTTTTCCTAGATTTTGGAAATACGGTTCCCGACAAACGTAGAAAGTGTACCAGAATGTTGTTGAATCCAGTGAAGAACAATCTGAGAATCACTCCATAAGAATACTGTTGGCTGGTAGTCTGCAAATATCTTCTGTATCTTGCCGAATAGTTTTGACAACAAGTGCGCCCCACATAACTCCAACTTTGGTAGCGACAATTTTCTAGTGGGTGCGACTCTGGATTTTCATGTTATGAGTATCTTAATGCTGCCATCTGCCCCAACTGTTCGTGCATATATACACCATCCATAGGCTCTTATCGGGGCGTCGCAGGATCCATGTAACTGTAGACTCCGGAGTCTCGGCTGCAAACAAAAGCGTGGTATTAACATCGATTCCAACGACGAAAGTGATGAAAGAAACGATGTTCATGCTACATGAAGATTTTGAGTAACTGATTCATCCCATTCTAACTTGAGCAGCCATAGCTCCTGCAGAATGATTTTACCAACTATTATTATTCGCTTGACTAAGCCCAATGGGTCAAATAAAGATGATGCAATCGATAGTATAGTCCGTTTTGAAACAGTTTCCGATGTGTGTTTCGATATAAATGCGAATTTAAATATATCGTATCGTTGATCCCATTTCAAACCTAGCGTACTAGTTACTGAATCTTTTTCTAAATTCAAATCCTTAATAGTGCGATCGTCGACGAACTTAGTGTGATTTGAGTGCCATTTTGCAAGCTCAAATCCGCCACTACTAAGAATTTCAGAACGTCCACTGTTTCCGCTCCGCAAAGAAAATTAACATAAAACGAGGTTTTAATGGCATCAGCACCGACTTTAAACTTGTTCGCATATAGATCCGCCAGGTTTGAAATGCTTCATACGGCTAGATATGGTGCCGTTGAGGTCCCATAACTTACAGTGTTGAGTTCAAAGGTGCGCCCTGGCTCTAGGTGGTTTCTTCTCCAGAGAATGTACTGAATCTTACGGTCATCCGCGCCGACTAGGACTTGTCTAAACATCTTAACCACATCAGCCGTGATTACGTAACGGTATATGCGGAAGCGTAAGAGCAGCACATATAGATCGGGTTGAATTGTCGGTCCGACCAATAGAAAATCATTTAGCGATTTCTGACTCGTCTGACAGGATGCGTCAAAAACAACTCTTAGTTTGGTTGACGTACTCGTTGGCTTGAGCACACAATGAGGTATATAAAAGTGTGGCGCATTTAGTTGAGGCATCTCTACTAAGCTCATATGTCCCAGATTTTCTAATTCCTGCATGAATTCTATGTATTTGCGCTATGCGCTTGGTTTGGCAACGACCGGGGATTATCCGTCCTAGCAGCGTTTTTTATAGAATTGGCAAGTGGGGACCGAGCTTAATTTGACCGATCGATAAGATTTCGAAGAATGTTTCTGTTCCAAGTAGCAGATCAATTCGGCGAGACCTATTAAATTTGAGGTAAATGCCATGCCGATATGTCTATATCTGAGTCTGGGCTGTATGCGATATGCGATGTAATACAGAAATCTAGTGACAATTCTAAGGCATTAAAACGTGATTGATTGTAGTATTGATTGTAGATGCGCTATGCTTAATCTGCGTTTGAGATTCTCCAATGCTGCGGATTTACATGTGGCGCTTGATACGTGGTATGCGAAGCGCTTGAGCAAACTCACCTGACATAAAGATAACTTGTAAGCACGAGTCTAGCAGAGCGCGACCTATCCTGTAACAGCCTGAGGCATCCTTGACCAGAACCAATGCCGTGGCCAATATTACACGATCTACTTGAGTTTCCCTGTGAGTATGAACAACTGCATTCGATATCTGCTGAGCATTTGACCGAGGTTGAGAAGGCAACGGCGGCGAAGGGGTAGCTACAATGACTTCTCGATGCAACATGGTGTGATGTGATTGGGAACAGATTCGGCACTTCTACGTAGACGGGCATTTGGCCACGTGGATGCCTTTGCCGAAACAATTAATGCAGAGACCAAATTTCTTTATGATCTGGAAGCGATGATCGACTGAAGTGTTACTATGTTGGGAACATCTAAATGTTTTGTGTTCAAACGTGGCATATTGGTGTGGAGCAAGAAAAGGTAAGCCCAGGATGCTCCTGTGGAGTGCGTTGTTTAGTTGCAATTTGCTGGGTTGTATTAGCATCACCGTTGGCATTGCTAACGGCTTCTAGATATTGATAGTGACCCTCTACGACCTCAACGCATTTGGGCTAGGACGGCAGAGTTCCGAAATCTAAGGATTCATTCCACTTTCTCTTTGTCTCCTGATCGACTTTATTCATAACGTTTGAAATGAGCATCGCCTGAACAATTTTCGTTTCACTCCCAACGGATAACAACGAGTTAAACAATGTCGTTGCATTGCCAATAAGGCTGCGCAACGTTTGGCTGTTTGATTTCGCACCCCTCGGCAAACTGAATAGCGACAATATATTATCCAAAAAGACAAGGGTTGGGTTGTCATAACGACTCTTTAGGCGCTCGTGAGCCTTTGCGTAGTTTTCGGACGTAACTTGGAAATGTTTTGCCAACCGGCAATTCAGTTCGGCTGCAAAAGTCCATGGCGTGGATCCACAGTAGTCCGAATTCGAGTAATGTTTCTGCGGATAGTAGTGCGTTGTTGTTTTAAATGTTCTAATAAAGAAATGATTAAAATTAAGTGAAAAGACGAAACAAGTGCAGCGATACGACTATCGCAGTCTGGCAACCCTCAGTTTGTCCCTTGAGTGAAATTGCAGTGCCAATTTGAGTGAAATCGCTATGCAAACAACTTACGATCAGCAAGATCCAAACGAAGTACTCAGAGTGAGCGAGATGACTGTATGCAACTTAATGGTTCAGATGACGATGAGGTAGAGGCGTAGGCAAGAAACAGCAAATCTCCGAAAACGCAATGTAACGGTTGTTTTTATGATGCGGCAGTGGCGTAGGCAAAGGGGTTTGTACCCCTCCAATGACGATTGTAACCAAACTTAAAACGACGAGATGTTGCTGTAGTTTTGGCGACAGCTACAACGGCGAAATTTGATGTAGATCTGCGGTGATCTGATTCGAACCGTCAGACCCGAGACTCCAAGTACAGCTTGGAGACAACAGCGACAGAGAGGCATACGATGTCTTTTCCAAGTATAGCTTGTAAGCGACGAAAACGATAGATCTGGAGACCGAGTGCTCGAAGCGGTCAATGCACCTTTCGACTTAACCTCACAACACTTGCACGTAAAAATTGTAAGTGAAATTGTAATGATAAAAACCTCTCTCGCAGAGCCAGCAAGATCAGCTGCAGTCGCACTCAAATGCCATTTAACAGCCAAGAGGCTGTTTTAATACAATTGGGTTTTCACCCAACAGGCTCACTGATCTGCCTGGTAAACATCTTACCCGCTGGCTTACTTTGGCTTACCTTAAAGCGTTAACAAGCGTCGCACTAGTGAACATATCTGGCTACATCAAACTGGTACTGCTGAAGTTCTAACGCCCAGCGCGCGATTCGATCGGTGGGATTATCGATTGAGTTGATCCATTTCAAGGCAAGATGGTCCGTTATCACCTCAAATCAATATCCTTGTAAATAACACCTAAGCTTCCTTATGGCTCAGATAATAACCAGACATTCCTTCTCGGTGGCTGAATAGTTCTCCTCAGCAGCAATGAGATGTCGGCTAGCGAATGCGATAACGCGTTCTTCTTCCTGGCGTCGGTTTGAAGAACAAAATTTTCGTTGAAGTCGGGGCAGGCTAGCACAGGGGCCTCCGTAAGCTTCTTCTTCAATTCTTTAAGCGAATCCTGCTGCTCTTGCTGCCTTTGCCAATTATTTTTATTCTTCAGCAACAGAGAAATGGGTTGCACTGTGCTGGCAAATTTGGGTACAAACCGCCTGTACCATGACGCGATACAAAGGCATCTCCTTAGTTATTTGCACGTTGTGGGCTGACTCAGTTGACGTACTGCTGAAATCTTGTCGGGATCACTGTGGATTCCTTCCTCGCTGATGACATACCCTAAGTATACCAGGCTGCGCTTAAGGAAATTGCATTTCTTTGCGTTCAGGCGATGGTTCGCTTTCCGTAACCGTCGGAATACTTCGTGTAGGTGCTATACGTGCTTCTCTAGAGTGCGTCCGATGATGATAATATCATTTAAGTATGCAAATGCATTGGGCTCCACATCGGACCCTATGACGCTGACAAGCGCCCGCTAAAATGTGGCAGGTGCTGAATGAGGCCAAACGACAAGACCTGACTGAACTGAATTATTCTTGGGCTTGGCTACAAGAAGAAGGTTAAGTTGAAGAGAATTGCAGCCACATTGTCGAGTTAAGGACACTCCGCAAAGTCCATGCCTAAAAGCACGTCTTCCATGATTGCGGGTAAAACCAAGAGCGGAAATTTGACCCAACGTTGGTCCAACTGAACTTTTACTACCAGTGACTGGGTTATCTCCTTGCGTGAGCCTTCGGCCAGGTTAACTTGTGCGCGTACCGACAATACGTTATGTGGCGTTCCCACTCGTTGATCGAATCTTTCGCTCACGAAACTCCTGCTAGCTCCGGTGTCTATTGTTGCGTTGAATACCTGTCCCTCGATCTGTACCTTTGCGATGATTCTGTTAGCTTGAACTTGCAATACTTCTTCTAATTCCGCTCCCCGAGTGGGCGAAGACTCCTCTCGTTTCCCGGGCGAATGCGACGGCAGCATCCACCAGTTCGTACTCCTCTGCGACCACACTCCCAGCAGAAAAGAACTCTGGGATTGCGCCACTCGTGTTGAAAATGCCCCTCTTGCGCACAGTTCCTGCAAGCAAATCTGAAATTTGGCACCATGGCCACGTTACCTACCCTAGGAACAAATTCTGGGACCGCAGCAGCTGGTATTGGTGCTCGTCTAGGTTCCCGCCCATCATTATGGCGATTCTTCGGTGGTGCTACTGGATATGACCTTTCGTGGCCATTTCTTCTCGGCGGTGGCTGCAGTTCGGCCAGCATTCTCGCATGACTTCCTGTGTCTTGATCCCGTGTAACTTCATAGTTTACCGCTTAGGCGGTCAGTTGCTTCAGCGTCGTGAACTCGTGTCTCCTAGTGAACAACTGATAATCTGGTTAGAGATTCTCATAAATCCGTTCCAACTCCTGTTACGGATTGTATTCCGCTCGGTGCATCATTAACCAAATGTTTACTAGATATTGCTTAAATGTTTCCCCTTGTCGCTGGTATCTCGTGCGGATCTCGCCCTTGAGTCTCAGAAAATATCTCGGTGGCAAGAAAAAGTTAAGAAACGCCTTCTTAAAATTAATCCAGGATTCTCCCAGTAGGGGCTCGTACGCGGGGGCTCGTTCCTCGAGATGTTGGATGAATGTGATCGGGCCCGTTGTTCCGTCAAAAGTTATTCCCCAGTTCCGCAACTTTTCTGCCAGAGTTGCTGCTGTCATCTCGAGTTTCCTAGAAAAAATGTCCCGCCAGGCCGTGCTTGCTTCCATGTCGCCTGCTATATCGGCGGTGCTGCTACCTTCAAGTGTTGGAACTTGAGGCCTTGTGGCACCTGGTGGTTGCGGACTCGGTGTCCGTTGCTTCCTCTCGTTTAGCGCGGCCAAAATCTCGCCTTCACATTCCTGCAGTCGCTCTGCAATGTCTAATACGTGATCTTCACGATTATTGAATGCAGCCAATCGGCTTTGAATTTCTTCCACGCTTCCTGCCGTGTCCAGAGAAAACTCCTTAAGAATCAATTCCAGTTCCCGTTTGCGGATATACGAAATCCAACGTGCACCCATGCTTGTGAAAATTAAGAAAGGTTTTCGCTATGGCGAAGGAAAAATCATAGAGAGGGTCAAGCAAAGCTCAAAAAAATTCGACAACGAAAAAATAATAAAAATGTTTATTTGCGGCGAGTTACGAAAACGAAACGATGGTACCCGAAATAAGGCGTAAGACGATGATTTAAATTTGCTCGGTGTTGATTGTAAAACTCGGCTCAATAAAACGTGTTGACTCGGCGACGATTGTGTTCGAACTCTCGAATATGATTCCGTTCACTGTACTCGTGGTAGGCTGCTATGTGTGGAAGAGACGACGATGATAGTGAAACAATATGGCTGCGCTGTGGGGAATATAGGTTAGCTTCTCCCTGCCTCGTGCTTTTAGAATCTCGAAACCCGGTTTGGTACAGAGGACCTATATAGAGGACCCCTCCTCTCTCTCTCTGCTATGCTTACTTGCTTATATATGTATGTGTGGCTCACGCGATATGCTGACCACGTAATCTCTTCCCTCTGGTAACCTCGTGTTTTAGGTTATGTTCGTGCTTTGCTTATGTATATATTTTACGTTCGTGGGTATACTTTGGAAAAGTTCTCCCGAATATGTCTCTCGCTTAATTTATATTTGTTTGGGTTCACTTGCTACATAATTTTCCGCCTCGTTTTGGAAATACTTTGTTGAAGTAGAATGTGCCACGTGTTTATGTCTATGCCTGGGTATACCAGATACAAAGTTCTCCGCCTCGTTTTGGGTATACTTTGCACAGGTTCTCCCGAAGGTATGAGTATACTTTTGGAAAAGTTCTCCCGAATATATGTCTCTCACTTAAAAGTCGAAGTCACTGGTCTTCTATGTTATACACGTGCGATTCGTCGCACACATATATATTCTTGGATTCTCGTCTCAGTTTCTCATGTCCCTCGATAAATACCTCTACTTACGTACCAAACTTAAAAAAATTGCTTTTTGTATGGCTGAACCAAAAACTGTCGTATCTCAAGGCAACCGAATGGGTTTTTAAGCCATATATTTTCATAAAAAATTCGTAAACCCCATGTCCCTGTTCGGGCGCCATCTGTGAAGTAGTTCTAAGGCTGGGGTGAAGCTCGGTCACGCCAGGATCTCTTTACAGAAAATTGATAAAAATAGGACAATAGGTCTTCGATGAACGGTGGGCTGACGTGAGGTGGAGGGTGTCAGCGTTACCAAGCGTTGGCATTGGCAAAATAGCGAAGGAAATCCGCGGTAGCGCGTACTGGGTCTGGCTCAAGGCACTCGCCGCGAGGAGACCGAGGGGGATCATTAACGGAACGTTTTCTACACGTTAAAGGCTAT
This sequence comes from Drosophila punjabiensis, assembly GCA_008042585.1. Classification (NCBI taxonomy): domain Eukaryota; kingdom Metazoa; phylum Arthropoda; class Insecta; order Diptera; family Drosophilidae; genus Drosophila; species Drosophila punjabiensis. The sequence continues at coordinate 12,823 of VNJR01005275.1, forward strand.
GCATCTGCCAATTGGAGTCGCAACCGGCACTCACCGAGAAAGTCATCACCATGGATCGCATAATCCGCCGTCAGCACTCGCTGTCGGTCCAAGCTATACAGCCGGCTGGGCCTGGCTCCGGACGAGTTTCGGGATTTAAAAATATTTGTATATAATAACATGGGTGGGCATATGTGTTCCAGTGGGATAGAATATAATTATTTAAAACTTTATTTTGATATTTTGGATTTTTCTTGTATTTATTTTTTCTTCAGTGTAATTTTTCTCAGTGTAAATTTTGTCTTCGATTATGTGTATGGTTTTCATACAATTTTCTCATAGACGTTTCATTTGTTAGAGTTTGAGGTTAGGTTTTGTGCTACGTTCTAACTTGGATCTGGCACAGTTTGACGTTAAATCTACTCTATGGGGATACCGCATCGAGTCCCGTCGAGATTTTATATGCACTGGGCCACTTTGGCCGAATCTACTAGCTGGCCATTCGTTGCGCTTTCACTTGTAACACTCACCCGTCTCACTCCGCACACACACACACAAGCACGCGCCTGTCTGCTGGGTGCTCCGCTGCTGGACCTGGGCCGGCACAAGCCCCTCGCTGTCTCCTTTTTGTCCCTTTCCTACGCCAGCCGTCACTCGAGGGCTGGGTTTCCGCCAAGATGTCTTTCTGCAGGGTTTGGGCCCGATGGCCTGCAGGTGTCCTCAAATCGATGGATTTTTCTCTTCTCACTGGTTATGTTGGTGTCTTCCTGTAGTGGCACTCGTCATCTCCGTGTTCTCAAACTTGACCGCCTCACTCCGGGTCTGGTGTTCTTTTCCTTAAATTGGGCCAGGTGGCCTGCGGGAGTCTCTCGATCGTCTCACTTTTTCGCGTGCTGGAATTTTCTTCCTCTTTGGAGTGGCACTTGCCATCTTACGTGTTCCAGAAAAACGATCTGCGTCACTCGACGTCTGCTTCGCAACTCTCCTCGATTTTTTAGCACTGCCAAGTTCTCGTGGCAAGGCTTCGAAACTTCTAGAAGTTTCTTGAATCGCCCCCTCTTCTTCTTTCTTTCCCTATGGCGAGTGCCAATTTTCGGGGGTTGATTGTATGGCGTGATCGCGTCCTCTCTCGCTCTCTCCTGCATATTTCTTTTGGGCATGTGATCGCTAGTCGTGGTGAGTTTCGTTGATACGCCTGTGTGGGTGTGTCCGTGTGCGTTGAGCTTTTAAGTTAGCGATGGTAGTTCGCGGCGACTTAAATTAACTATCGTGTATGGCTGGCAGAGTCTTTAATCTATCTACTTTCTAGCTAGCTTTAGCCTTAATATCTAGGAAGCTTTTCCTATCTTATTTCTATTATTAACAATATTTACAGTGTTTATGTTATTTACATAGTTTATATTATTTTTTATATTTTTATTTAAAATTATTTATTTGTGGGGAGCAAGCAGGTTCCTCACATCACAAAGAAAGTTATATGTGGCATGCTCACGTGTCGGAAGACCATCTGCATTGTTTCTATTTGGGCGTGATAATAAAGCTACGTGTTAACTACGTGTAATACCAGATTCCTAACAGAAGAGCAACATTTGTACTAAAAAAACAGAAACTAAAATGAATGATTAATGTAAACGTACTGTAGCAGTGTTGCCAACTATCGGTCATCACCCACGATAGCATGAAGGAGAATATGATTTTAAGTGTTCCGCTGTACGATGTAAGCATGTTAGATAGCTTACATTTCTTTCTATTTTGGTCGATGTATCGATTTGGTTTAGAAAGAATCAATTAATCGACGAGTCCATTTTCAAGATAAATTCCACCCCATGAAGAAGAAGAGGACCGTGAACAGAAGTGTAAATGAATTAAAATTTGTAAGTTTTAATTATTAATTATACTAATCAATTTTTAGATTTTTTAGGATTCTTTTGTTTTTTTTGTCATCTTACTCATTCTAGTATGACACTACTGCATAAATTATAAATTTCATTAAAGATTGTGACGCGCAGACGCGCACAGTTATAATTAGATAGAATGAATACGAGAAATATGATGAATAGTTACTAGATCATTGAATTAAATTCGCGCGCCAAAGATTGTGCGCAGAGGGTCACACTGACCAGAAGTGATTGGTCACACTTTGCCGAGGCGTTAGGCACATTAGCGAAAGGGGCTAACGCCAAATATGAGGACAGGCACACATAAACCCGCCAGATCCCTAAATAAGGCGATCGGGTGGGGTAAGCCTACCTAGTAGTCAGCAGCGAAGTCTTTTTCGGGCTGTTGTAGCTATCGTAGTAGTTTCCTCTTCCCCCCTACCCCCACACCGACGGACACTCCGCGACCGGCTTCGTTCCCTCGAGAGGTGACACGCAACGTCCAGTGCACCGGACCGGGAGCCAACCACGCGGATCCTGACGGAAGAAGCAGAACGAACGAGCGAGCTATCCAATTTTCAGCCAGTTGTAAATCTAAACCTGAATAAACGTAATCTTTAACAACAAATATCTGCGACAGATCCTGGCCATCCCTGAGCCGCCCGACCAACGACGGATCGTCACAAGATTTGACAGCGCTATAGGGTTTTACAGTAGTGCGAGCAAGATGACTGTATGGCAATTTTAATACATTGGCTAATGCATTGACAATGTATTAACCGCGAAATTCGATAGATCTACACAAAATATACTAGTTACTAGATTTGGACCGATAGCAATACACTGATTTAATGAGAAAAATTGTAATTGAGAAGTATATTAGCCAGCTCATTGGCAAAATGGTCTCACAAATAAAATGCCTTTTATTTCGTGTTTTGCAATTATTCGCTATAACTAAACTGAAAAATGGCTTCAACAATCTAACAAAACTGATATGTTTTCGATGCCAAAGTTCTTGCGCTGCAAAATTAATTTACATAATTTTTTGTGGTGTTGTTTACGCAACTTGTGGCCATTAGTACGTTATAAATATAAATTTGAGGACTTCCATATACATTCATTGTGGACTACTTCGACGAGGACTCAAGAAATGCATATTTATATTGTGACTTGCGGCTCTTGTTATTGTTTACCTCAGTGTGACCGTAGTCGCATTACCAAAATATTCCAAGCAATATAACACATATAGATGTCTCTTTCAAGGTCCTAATGAAGTACCCAATTTATAAGAACTACTTTACTTTGTCATAGCGCCATCACTTGATCTCATTCAATTTATTTTAATATTTCTGGCAGTAACCAGAGATTAATTGATTTCGATTTTTTTTTGTTTTTATATTATGAAATTACTTAATTTTTTATTTTTTGAACTTTTATTTGAAATAATTTTATTTAAAATAAGTGACTATATTTAAAATAAAGGTTTTAAATTATTTTATTTAAAATAAAGCTTCACAAAATAAGAAATATAAAAATATAAAAAAAAAATAAAATCAATTAATCACTAGTAATTTCCAGAAAGATGTATTTATTTTATTCTGAAAATATTTTTGGTTTATTGTTGTATGAACGATTATGTAACTAAATTTATGTTTTAGTTTTTCTCTGAATTTAATTCAAGCAAAATATAAAAAAGTTTTGCTGTCGATTTAATCGATTTTATTTAATCCTAGCTCTATTCTATAGTGTGCGCGAGGCCTTATAGCTTGGCGGTAGTGATGCTGAAAACATCGATGTTTTTTAGCGATGTTTTTCCGAGGCTTTTTTTTATATCGATGTTAACCAACGAAAAGATGTTAACCGAAACATCGGTCTTTAATTTCACAACATTGCGTAGATCGGCTAAGCCGCATTTTATATGTTTGTAAGTCAAAAGACTAAGACAAAATAAAAATACTACTATAAAAGCATTATTATTTTGTAAAGTTGCTTGCCTATTTATAATCTCTAACAAAATGAAAAGACTGCTATAAAACAGTATTATTTGTTATCTCCTGCTTTTCGCGCGTTCGTTGCCGGCTAAACAAAGTCTCTCTCGAGGAGGGGAACAAACCAAAAATATATACACGCAGCAGACAAAACGCAAAAAAAAAAAAACAAATTTGATTTTCAAACTCGGACGACGGCTAAATTTTACTATCACGGATTTTGGAACATCTGGACTGGACTACACTGCTACCTTCGTAGTCCTTGGAGTCCTTCCCAACCATGAGTGCATCCTCGGACACATTTCCCAAATTCTAGTTGTGGATCGCATTTTGCTTAATTCATCCCACCCCCAACACGAATGTCTACTCTGGCAACTTTTATTTTCAAAAATTTCTCTTAAATTCTAACATTTATACAGCCTACCCACGGTACCGAAGGACTTTTACAGGGAACATGCTATATATATAGCAATAAATAAATAAATAAATAAATATTAATAAATAATCATAGGGCGAGTATTGTTCGGAATAAATTGTGAGGAACCTGCCGGCTCCCCACAAATAAATATGTAAATAATACATAATAATATAGCAATATAAATAATAGGGAATATTGTAAACAATAGGAAAATAGCATTTAAAAATGTAAATAGATTTAGCTAAATATAAATTGATTTAAGGCTTTGCAAAGCCCAATACGATAGTTAAGCTAAGCCACACCAAACTACCATCGCTAGTTAAAAAGCTCAACGCACACGGACACACACACACAAGCCTAACAACGAAACTCACTACGAGCAGCAGTCACATGACAGCAGAAGTATGTAGGAGTGAGCGAGAAAGGACGCGATCACGTCATACAATCAAACCCCGAAAATTGGCACGCGCCCTAAGCAAAGAGCGAGAGGAAACGAGATCCAAGAAACTTCGAGAAGTTCTCGAAGCGAGGCCACGAGAGCTTGGCAGTAAAAAAAAATCAAAAGAGTTGCGGAAAAGACGTGGAACGAGCCTGACGTGGATCTTGGCAAAAACCACGGAGTGGCGAGTGCCACTCCACATGGAGCAAGTTAGAGAGTTACGGAAAATACGTGGAACGAGCCTGACATGGATCTTGGCTAAAACCACGGAGTGGCGAGTTTGATAAAATTTTTATTTAACGCCCGACTAAAAAACTGAAACCCACCCATATTACGATGATCAAATATATTTACTGACGGCGGAACTTGCCATCCAGGGTGACGACCTCTACGGCGAGTGCCGGTTGGGGTTCCACCTGGCCGATGCATAGTGCCTAACGGGTAGAAAACGTCCGGTAATCGATCCCTCTCGGTCTCCTCACGGCGAGTGCCGTAAGCCAGACCCAATACGCGCTATCGCGGATCCCCCGTCGCTATTTTGCTAATATTAAAAATAGAGTTTTCCAGCTTGGCAACCCGGTGGCTGACAACCTCCATCTCACGTCAGCCCACCGTTCAT
>VNJR01005289.1:0-43765 GCA_008042585.1 Drosophila punjabiensis
ACACATTGTAAAGAGTAACGAACAACTCGGCTGGATCCTGTCCAGTGCACAGAAGCTTAAAGGCTTTGATTGAGGAGCAGGCGAACATGCGCTTCAGGTAGCAGTACTCCCTGTCCAGCATGCCAATCTGCTCAATTTGTAGTTGCTTGGCTTTCTCCAGCCGCTCAAGATGGGCCTGTAGTTTCTCACGCTGAAGCTGAAGCGCCTGCAGCTCCTGAGTCAATGCCTTGTTTGTTTCAATTAAACCCTGGTTGATCTTTAAATTGTCGCAGGGACGGAGCGAATACAACTCATCCTGCTTTGAGCCTTCAGCAGATAAACCGAAGTCTTCCGCCAAGCTTTTGCCCTTCTTATCCATACCTAAGCTTATCTGGTGAAGAGCACGCAAATCCATCTGCGTACTTTTAGGGTCTGTGAATGGGTAAGCCAGTATGCTTCGATCGTTCAGCTGCTTGTGCAGCAACAGCAGCAAGGAGTTCCGCGCAAATTGCTCTTCGGCTGTTGCTAGCTGGAATATCTTTAGCCAAGTAGCGCAGATAGGCATGACCTGGTCTTTGGTGGGTAGCCTACACACAAGATTGACCACGCAGGCCACCTCCTGCACGAATAGTTCATCCAACTTCTCCACGCACAATGAGAAACTTTTGGCCATGTCTCAAAAATTTCTTGATAAATGTTTGGAATACTGAATGCCGTACTAATATTTGACGCAAAAGGCCGATATAATTCGATTTTTTTTAATATTTTTACAAATTTATATAAGATATTGATATTAACATTGAGCTGTGCTACATAAGAGGAGAGAACTATGTCTGAACTATCATTGTTGGCAATACTTATTCAATTTTTCTAATACAATTTATAAACAAGAAAGGAAGCTAACTTTGGCACGCCGAAGTTTGTATACGATTGCAGATTGCCATTGGATAATTCATAATTTATCAATTTTTATCATAATATGAAATACTTTCATATTCATATTATTTTTACAGATTTACATTTTTTACATGTAGAGTAAAATATATATTTTTTCCACATTTAACGATCGTTCCTATTGCAGCAATATGATTTTTATAAAACTAAAAATGAAATTCTGATATAAAATAAAATTTTTGTATCTCAAAGTAAGTTTTTCGCTTGTTCCTATGGCAGCTATATGATATCGTAGTCTGATTATTATAAAATTAAATAAAAAATTTTGAAATAATTTATATTTTAGAGTAGATGACGATATGTTGAAAAATGCTGAAGTTATTTGTTATAGTTGACCGATCCGGCTGGTTCCGACTTATTTAGTAGTGAGAGTATATAGAAGACTACCTGCAAAGTTTAATTTAGATAGCTTCAAAACTGAGAGACTAGTTCGCGTATAATCGGACAGACCGACATGGCTAGATCGACTCGGGTCGTGATGCTGATCAAGAATATATAATTTATAGGGTCGAAAACGTTTCCTTCACTGCGTTGCAAACTTATGACTAAAATTTTAGTTTTAATTTAAATTTTAATACTCTTCAAGGGTATAAAAATACACACTAATTATGACATATTTTGGGAAATTGTTTCTATGATATCCATATTTTATTATTAAAAGCAATATCACTGGAGGGAGGTTTTTAATATGGTCTTTATTTCATTTCAGGCCCCAAACTTCACGATCCATGTCCGCGGGTGCGGCTGACAAATCAAAGAGGCCACAACCACACAAGCCACTATGCTTTCAATCATCGAGTTCGGCTGCCGTCGCCGTGGCGACCAGCACAGAGGACCCTCAGGACAACAACATAACGATTATCCAGGTGTCAAATCCCAGCAATAGTGGCCTGGAACAGCCGCCCGAGCTACCGCCCAAGAATGCCGCGACAGCCGAGGTATTTAACTTTCCCGAAGCTAAGGTGGGATCCAGGTCTAATGCAAACACCAAGCAACAGCCATCTCAGCTACAGGAATACAAAAGCAATGTACAAATCATTCCGTCCAATGCCAGTAGCAGTACCATACAAGTTTTGGGCCAGCAGGTAGCCAGCAGCAGCAGTAATGCCGGCGCCATCGATTCCAATGGACCCAGTTCGCAGATTTCTAGCACCACCACCAAGGTGAAGGTGTTGACTGGAGAGTTGGGTGAAGGCACCACCGTGGCGGTGTACGGAACCTGCTATCCGCCACCCAGTGCTGCTGCCTGCTCCTCTTCCTCCTCTGTGATCTCTGCCACATCGCAGGGCCCAAAAATAGGTAAGAAGATAATACTCAGCGCCGACACCTCGGGCATTACGAATATCAGCGTGAATAGCGAGAGCAGTGACTCCGTTATCAGTGGCAACGTGCACTATGAGAAGGTATTCCTTTCGTCCAGCATACCTATTAGTAGCAGCAGTAGCAGCCACAGTCCCATTAGAGGGATGATCAGTGATTCCATACAGCTTGCTGCTAATGGAAGCCGGAGCCCGGCATTGACACGCCGCCAATTAGCTGCTACGCCCTCGGCACCTGCTCAGCAAATGACCCCCGCCAGGCCGACCCCCAGATTGACCCGAGGTCTTACCGAACTCGTGATAAGCTCGCGGCCCAGCAGAAGGGATTTACACTATTTGAAGCAGCTCAATACTCCCCTAAAAACAAGCAAAGTATCGACCCAGAAATCCACCAGCGCAACGAACAACAACATTGAGCAGCAGTCACAGAACCAGTCCACGCCTTCGAGCTCCGCCCAATCGCCGCAGGTGAGAAGCATCTGCACCACAATGAGCGAGGATTACAAGCAGCGCCGGCGCAGCTCGTCCACTTCCGATGCACAAGGGCCTCTCCAGCGTATTCCACAGGCGGCGGGAACTCAGCGAAACGCGAATAACAATGAGTTTACTCCCTCCCGAAGCGGAGGCGTCTTTCGCATGCAGCCACCGCCACAGGGGGCACCGTCCAACCCAAGCTCTAATCAGGCCCAGCAGCAGTCGCCCAACAAGCGATTTACTCTTAGAGAGCAGCAGGTAATGCAGTTGCGCCGGGAAATCATACATCCGGGCGGTGTGCGCTTGAACCTGAGGCGCAAGGATTGTGTCGGCTCCATCGCTTGGGTAGATGCCTTCGGAGGCGTTTGGTGAGTCTCGCAAACAATCTCGAAAAGTATTTAGCCTGATCTTGTGTTTACGCTTTGCAGGATTGCTGGCTGGAAGCAGAAGGAGCATCCGGTGCTGTACAATGCCCTGCACATTGGCGACCAGCTGCTCTCTATCGCGGGCGTTAGCATCAGCAGCGCAGTGGAGGCCAACAAGATAATAAGGAACTCCAACACGCTTTTTGTAAGCTGAATAAGCCCTTAGGCTCAATTACTCTTCCCGTTACTTACTCATTATTTCATAGGTTGAGGTTCTCCTACGTCGCATTCCGTTTGGTCGCGCCTATGCCATCCGACGTGATCGAGAGGGCCAGTGCTTGGGATTAATCAGGGACGGAAATACTTCGACTATCGTGGACGTGGTACCCAACAGCTTGGCCGCACGGCACGGCCTGCCACCCAAGGTAAGTTACCCATTCAGTTTTTCCACTGATTTTATACTAATAAATGTATCCATTTCAGGCTCAGTCCTGCGACGGCAGTGCTCTTACCTTCTGGATCCTCACCGAGATCAATGGCCGTCCGCTGAACCTTTTCTTCAAGGACCTGGAGATACGGGATCGACTAAACTCGGTGGGCAGAGACATATCCATATTGGTGCAGCCGTCGGATTTGATAGCCAAGCTCAAGAAGCAGCTGAAGTCGCTGCGCGGCTACAAGGACTACTTGGTGCAGTAGAAACTTTCCAGATCGAATTATCGCTATAATCTCAACCAATAACTCGTAACTGTAATAAGCTCGTATAGCTCTGGGCCAGTAATCATTCCATTTCCGTATATATGTACGTCAATGATAGTCAACTATATACACACACACCACTTACTAGGATCATCGAAACTACTTAATGGACGTAACGTAGGCGTAGATGGGGAGAAACATATACAAAACCAACCTATATATATAAAAATATATATATTTTTGCAAACTTTTATATAAACTCATATTCATATATATACAAATTGAATATAGATATATATACACCATAGTTGAATAGCTGACACTTTGGAACGTCACCAATTTGAAACTTTAAATATGTTTGTATTCAGAAAATTAATGCAAATTTTTTAATTTAGTTTAAATTACACACACAAACTCACTCACACACACACATGTGCAACTTAGTATCCTTATGCAATATTGGAGTGCCTCTAATTTTGTTTCATTAATGTTTTGTTTTCTCTAATATATTTCCAATTGTTTATCATGTAAAAAAAAAGACAAAACAAAAACATCTATATTTTAACATTTAAGATGTGATAGAAATGAGTAATTTAGGCAATTTTTAATGGTACATTTTGTAAATGCTGGTATATTTTCTATATGTATATATTTAAGTTTCAGTTGGTAAATTCGAATATACAACATGCATATATTATTACTTATTTAACGACCTTGTGAAAGAAACATTCATTAAAGCAATTCCAAAAATACAAATCACTCGCAAACTGTTCCCCTCCTGGCCCGCGATGCCGTCTGCTTCCAGATCCGGAAATTGTACACATTTGTGTCCAGCGTGGAGTAGATGAAGATTGGCATCGAGTTGGACATGACCCAAATTGTGCCATCTTCGTCGATCTATAAAGATAAAATAAAAACTAACTTGAAGGCATTATTTAAACATCATTTCTAAATAATATGCGGCCCATCTGTGTCCACATTGATCGCTGTTAATAGTAGAAGAGAGATGTATGTATGGGCTGATGGGGGAGCTTAGAATTGGGTCGTGGATGCATAAATGATTCATGTAAGTCAGCGGGCTCCTCGGGTCAGCAAATTTCTCTGCCGCCTCATATTCAGCATGACCAAGACAGATACAGATAAAATCAGTGCTGCCATAATGAAATTTTGAAGCTAATGTAGATATTAAAAATTAACTAGTAGCTTCATTTAATTAAAAAAGCTTAAGCTCACCGACAAGTCGCTGGGGTAAATCATATCCTTGGCATTGGAATCGACAGTGCCATGGGTTTCCGCCGAAAACGGTTTGTGCGTGTCCCAGCAGCCAACGCCATTCTTCTGAATTTCAGCAAAGAATATTACACCGGTCTTTGGGTCGTACTCGTGCATTGTGGACTGAGTGGATGGACCACGGCTGCCAAGGACACGGAAATCGTTGCCATGATCGGAGCGAGCCGCATTCGACCGCTCCTTAAGAACCGTACTGGATACCACAAACTCATTTGTGCTGGCCATTGGATGGAAATAGACACTCCGACTGCCATCCGGTTGCTGTGGTCCCAAGGTGGTTGAGAAGATGCCATCGTCCCAGCGGAAGGTCTGCCCGCCAATGTTCAAATCGCCAGCCAGTGGATCAAAGTTAAAGTAATTGTGCTCGAAAGCCCAGATCTGATCGTCTCGCAGGCGATAGACATAGAGTCGGCGGTAAACCAAATCCGGGATATAGGCATGCGCATTGCCGCACTCTCCGGGCTGCACATCAATGGTAATGCTGGCCAAGCCGCGACCAGTCTCCGCAATGCTTTCGGGGATATCGAAGCGCTTGATCACCCGGTCCGTGGCCAGATCGACGATCCAAATACTGGGACGCCGAATCTGTTGGCGGTTATCTGAGGGCATATTAATTCCAAAATTAGATGCTTTTAAACCTTAAATAAAATCTAAAACTCACTCGGATACTCAAGCATTCCAGTGTCGATGAACCAGAGCCGCTGGCAGGAATCCACAGTGGTTCGGTAGACAGAGACCAGATTCTGCGCGCTCTCATTAAACTGATTTAACGCAAAATTGGGATAGGCCATCAGCTTGGGACTGCGTTCGCGACTTTCCCTGGACAGATCGATGTAGTTCAATGTGGAAGGAATGCCCACTCGTCGCCGGGGCATGGTGACGAAGAGGCGACCCCGGAAATGGGTGACACCCATGGGCACATTATTGTACGGAATGTAGGGGGCATTGGCATTATCGTTGCCGGCGTCGACCCGGGAATTAATACCCACAGGAGTATCGCGAGAGGTCAGGCTTTCACGTTTCGTGCGAGAATATCGTCCAGGGAAGACAACCGGAGCTATTAACGAGAGTGTTGATTGATTGAACAGCTAATTTATTATACAAATGTTAATGAATTGAACAATTATTAAACTATATAAAGTAGTTTAGGCAATAATGTTGTCCCAATTAGTGTAGTCGTAAATCATAAATAAGCGTTATGACAATAAGATAAGCGATAAAAATTATAAAGTACACGATTTAGATTTTGACCTTTCAAATTCATTGATTAATATTCTTTCTTTAAGGGTAACGGCTTTTTATAAGGAAAGAGTGTAACAGCAAGCCCCTGCGCACTTTCACATGCCCGTGAGAAACCCAATCGAAATTAAGTCGCTGTTTCTCACGTTTGCTCGTTTAATTAATAATATATAATAAGCACATCTACACAAGTACAAGTATGATGTAATTGCATATTAAGTATTACTTACCCGATACGCTGGGTCTGTCCGGTCTGCTGCCGCCTAGGCTGTAGTGGCCATCGCCACGATTATAAAAGTCCATCTGCTTCCATCTAAACACTTCGATGAGGGGATCGCCTTTTACGAAGCATAACAGTAATAGCCCTGATATTATGCCTATGAGGGCATTTTTCGGTGATAACATTTCGTAGTGATAATAGCGTTGAAGTGCCGGGATCTAAATAAAGCTCAGCTGGTTAGCCTTGCCAGGCTGAGGTCTCAATAGCGACTGAGTATTCAGTGTTTTCTTCGATTTCAAGCTTAATTCTACATGCTATACGGACTCTGAGTTCAGTATGAAAATTGATAAGAGAAGTGTGATTTCTCTCCTAACTCTCTAACCGGTTTCAGATCAGCGAATAAAGCAAACCTATATATATGCCTTCATGAATTAAAATGTCTTATATTAGAAAAATATTTTAAAATACAAAATCTTAAAAAGTCTTTGTTTGCAAACGTCATTTTTACTTTTAATGCTTTTCATACAGATTGCATTCATTTTGTTTTTATTTAGAGCGATGGTTTGTTTAGATTTACATGAGAATTTCAATTTGTTGTTTTTTTAAAGTTAATTGTTAAGAATTAAACAACATTAATGCTGTCAAATATCGGCAATATTTCTCCAATTCAGTGTTCTACCACGCCATGGACATCGGAGACTGTATCGGCTTAATTCTACTACTCTTTGTAACTTCAAGCATTTCAGTAGGACTCTCTTTAAATCGTTGAAGCGAATTAGTATTATGTTTACCTTATGAGATTCCTTTGTTTACTGCAATCAAATAGTTTTGAAAATATAGCAAATGGCAAGATATTACATGTCCTTTCAAAGGATATACTTTATTAAGTTTATCTCTGAATCGTTCTTTCAATTTAATAACTGAACAGATTTTTATCTTTGTCCAGTTTACACTAAATACCGTTCGGAAAAATATCCTTAAGTTTTTTCCAATTTTAAGCTAAATTGCACTTTTTTAACCCAATATGATTTGCGAATTCACCTTCGACCGGATCGCGAAACAGGTATGTATACATTTATGACTAAAATGACTAATGCACGCCGGAGTTTGTATACCCTTGTAGTTTGTCATTGGATCAATAATATATTTACAATGTTTACATTTTTTATACCCTTGCAGGATATTATAATTTCAGTCAGAAGTTTGCAACGCAGTGAAGGAGGCATTTCCGACCCTGTAAAGTTTATATATGTATTATTGATCAGCATCAACAGCCGAGTCGATCCAGCCATGTACGTCTGTCCGTTTCTACGCAACCCTTGCAAGGGTTTAAAAATGCAATGCCTCCTAAGACTTTTATTGCAAAGTTGTTCTCTTCTATATTATTGGTTATTTAGTTATATTAACCTAGTAATTTACCTCCTACAACCAATATTTATCCGTATTAGCTTCACACATTGACTATTTTGCAGTAAAAGCAATTGAACTACTCGAAATGAAACATCCAAAGATTATTAAAAAGGTATAATTGCTTATAAGTATTTTTTATATTTTTTGGATAGCTTATGTTAATTACTTATAATAAATAAGTGCTTCTGTTAACTTGTTTTTAAAATTAATCCCTTAATTTTGTTAAAATTTTTGCATTTAAAGTATTTATTAAGTCTCTATAAAAATTAAATAATTAATGTTCCAGTGTAAAAAAAAAATTTTTTCTACACGCTTACAGTACAACGATGTAGAATTTAATGTAGAATGTTTTATATCTGATGACCGAAAACTCTGGCAACGCTGCTTCTTATTCTTTCTTCTTCTTCTAATAAAACATAGTTAACGTCTGTTAACTACCCCCCCCCTCCCTTTAAACGATAAGAATTTGAATTTTGTACAATATATTCTTTGTTTATTTATGTACATTTTCAAATTTATTTTAAACGAAATAAATTAACATTAAAGAAGTTACTGCGCTTTCAAATACAGTCAATATAAAGGTGGCCCGCTGACTATCACGATTCAGCCAATCTCGGTAATCCGAAATAAAAAATCAAATGGTATTTTAATCTCTATCTCAATGGCTATGACAAGTGGTAAAATAATTGGAAAAAAATCAATTTTACACGACTTTTTATAAAAGCAACACTTACCTTTTTCGTTAGTTTGAAGTGAATAAAAACAAGAAAGGAAGCTAACTTTGGTACGCTCTTGCTGATTCCAATTGTATCAAATATAATCTATCTCTATCTAATATAAAATGAATTACTTTTATATTCATTAAATATTTACAGGTTTTGTACCTTTTTATACCCTTGCAGGGTATTATAATTTCAGTCAGAAGTGTGCAACGCAGTAAAAGAAGCATTTCCGACCCTATTCTAATTAGAATAATTATTGCAGGAGGTAAAGTATTAGATTTATATTAATAGAGTCTTAAAACCATTCAAATAGAAGAGAGGAAAAACTAAACTTTGTAATATAAAAAAAAACTATTAAATATTAACCCAATTTTTATATTATATTAATCGGGGATAACGTCTAATTTTGTGATAAAAATCAAGAAAAAATCTAGGATCTCTCTGGAGTCGCGAGGAAACAAGTTCATAGGACGGCTGGTCCTCACTTATCTTACCAATTTCTGCTTGCGGATGTTTTTCAGCAAGTCCACCTCCTCCTTAGCATTACGTTTTGGCGGCATAATGCCCAGATGTGGCTCCGTTTTGAACGTAATTGGACAGGTTGGAGGTCGACAGGTGGGCGAGTAGATGAGGCACCTGCTGCCGGTGCTTTCCTGGCCGAAGGGTCCAGAGGCTTCGTCCACTTCTCAGACTGTGGCGTCCGATTTGTAATAGCTCCTGTTCCTGATATCCTTTCGTGGTAACCATCGCAGTTGGGGGGAAATTGGCGGTAAATCCAAACAGGTTTAAACTAATATGTTTCAAAGTTTCAGCTTGGTTTAAACTATTAATATGTATCTTCCTTTTCTTCTTATTAGCAGATTACGGTCACACTTTCCTAATATTTTTTTGCACCAAAAGCAGTATCTTCCCGTTTTCAGTGATGAGCCCTCGAACAAGCTAGAGTTTGAGAAAAAAAATTAACTAAAAATTGAATATATATTGAATACCAATACAATACAAATGCAAGACAACAAAAAACAAATATGATAAAACTTTTTGAATTAATTTTGGCTTAGTATCAAACTAAATATTTTTAAATTACCTTTTTTGCGCCTTTTTGTTTATTAGATGTTTTTACATACAAATCCGGTTCAACTTCACAAGAAAAGCGTTTAAAGTGACAACTATGCAAGGGACTCAAATAGCTTATTGTTTTCAGTAGTCCTATTTTTAAGCTGCTTAACTTTCTCCTTATGTCAAATTAGCAAGATGATTATATCGACTTCGGATAATCGGAATTCGAAAATAATCAATATTGGATATTGTCAATATATTATATTAATATAATCAAACCACATTTTATTTTTTATCCTGCAACATATGAACACGAAACGTTTTAATTGTGGGAACACCATTAGCCAACGCAAAAAATTATTAGCCGTTTTCCTTACCAAACAAAATGTTGGTGTCACAAATGCAATTATTGCTAGAATATGTTAGATGAATTAAAAAAAAAAACTAAATTGTATGACAATAAGCTAGTTGCAAATTTTATAGACTGTTTCGGTTTGGTCATGCCAGATATAAGTAACAGCAGGTTGTTTGAGTAGTCGTCTGGTATCAGAAAAACAACAAACTTTTGAAAAAAGCTAACAAAAATAAAATAAAAAAAATCATTTAAGTGTGTGGTAAAGTAAAAAAAGTATGTAAATACGTTACAAAAATAGCTAAAGTAACGTCAACTTTGCTTGGAAAAAACTTTAGTTCCCGCTACTTTCTAGCTTACAATTTATACCGCATTTTTCTTGTGAAAAACGCCAGGCAAATAGCTAAATCGGCAACGCTGAATTGCAATTGGACAACGAGCGACACAAAAAAGCGTAAAATTACAACAAACGAGGTGAAAAAGAATCGTAAACGGCCAGACAACGGACTGTCAACAAAGATCGGATGGCAGGGCAGTAGTGGAAACCCAGTGATACGCGACCAGAGGCGCACTTGGCGCGTTGTGGGAAAAACGCGTTGCGTTCTTTCCAATCCATTCCCAACAAATTCGCACACACATACACGCGCGCGCATACAGTGAACGAGTGAAAGTGCATCTACATCTGTGATTCGTATAATAATGCGTCGCGCATACGCGAATTTCGGAACCACCAAAGACTAACAAGTGATCCGACGACTGTGTACGTTGGTTAGGCTAACTAACTAACCTCCCCCGCAATGGCCGAGCAGGTGGTGCTGGTGCCGCACACCAAAGAATCGGATGAGCTGGAAACCGCCGCCTCCGCGTCAGCTTGCGACGATCCAATGCTAAATGGCGAATTGGATCCGGAGGCTCCCTGCTGTCATGTTAGCATGAAGATGTCCATCGATGCGGCCACGCCGCGACTGTGCGACGATGCCTGCGTGCCGCTGAAATGCGACGCCACTAGTTTCGTCGACGCCCCCGCCTCCTCCTCCTCCTCCGCACTCGTTGACGCTGCTGCTTCCCAGCTGCCTCCGTCGCCACCGCCCGTACAGGCGATGCCGGCACGGAGCAGCACGCCGCCTTGCCAATTGCTGGAGCGCCTCAACTTCCCCGAGGGCAACATCATCAACACGCTGCATACGATCCTGGCTTTGCCGCCCTTCGATCCGTACGCACCGGCCCCGAAATCGGAGACGGTTTTCAAGGAGGTGGTCTCCCTGATGGAGTGGAGCTTGCGGGAAGACAACGCCATCGAGCTGCAACTGAGCGACAAGCTATTGCACGAGTGTGAGCACAAAAGCGGCGGCGATCCCAACGACGAGACGCGATCATATTTGGTGGGTTTTATAACATATAATTTTAGCATAGATAGTGTTTCTTTGTTTTCTAGTATCTAAAATTAAAAATTCTTAAAGTTTAAGTGCAAGGCTGTGGTACTTCTGACAGAATTTTAGAGAAGATTTTACGCGAATATAAGTTAAGCCAGGTCATGTACGACATGTCAAGCTCGAAGCCCGATAAAAAAAAATCACCTTAAAATGCTAGAGCCAAACAGAATATGAAAGCAAAGCGTAGCATCGGGTTCTGTTTTTCTAAACATAAGCGTGTCCACTACAATATGCAGGGTTTGTTTTTGTAAGCTAATCCGCGACGACCAGCCCATATGTGTGAACTATACAGAACTGAATGAAATGGCAGGAACAAAACTTAAGTTTACTCTACATTCAATCCCAAATCCAGTCCGTTCGAGTCCTAGTATAAGCGGTTGATAGAAACAACTGAGCAAACAGTTTAAACATTAATAAATTTAAAATCTTGTTGAACAAAAACCATACTTTGAATTTTCGTTTTTCAGATGGCCATTGAGAACATGCGCCTATTCTCGGAGGATCCAAAGAATCCGCTTCGCGATGCCGATGGGCAGCTGCGTGCAATTACGGTGAGTTTGCCTCAAGCACAGCTAAGCTTTTTAATTGGACGTACCTCCTAATCCATTGTAGCTTTATTTCCAGAATCTTGCCTTCATATTTGTGAAACACCCGAAGGAGGAGTTCTTTACATTTTGTTCCTGCAAGGAATGTCTCGAATACCGCGAAACCATTATGGCTATTATGATGGACCAATTTAAGGCTGCTCACATGGTGGTCATGCTGCTGGACGTATTGATCAAGGCTTACAGCCCCATGTTGAAGTAAGGGCAATAACAATTAATATAACATTTGGTTTGATATTTCTGTTTTTGCAAAGACCATTAGGAATAGAAAATATTTTCTAAATTTTTATTTTCACTTGACGAGATTTTAAAAAGTATATATTATTTTGTATGCCCCTTAAGAAAACCGAGTTCCGAGTTCCCCCTAAATGTTTAACATTATTGCATTGCAGAGTATTATAATATTAGTTAGAAGTTTTCAACGCAGTGAAGGACCCAATAAGTATATATGTTCTTGATCAGCATCAACAGACGATTTGATCTAGCCATGTCTTTCTGTCTGATTATACGCAAACTAGTCCCTCAGTTTTAAACCTGATATACTCTCACTGCAATATAAGTTTGAACGGGCCGGATTGGACTTCTTATATAAACAATTAAAAAATTAAAACAAAAAAATTAACTTCACCATTTTTCAACATATATAATTATCATACATGGGATATGCGTTTTTTTAATTATTTCAGAATTTTTAATACAACAATATATGATTACTTTGCCAGTTTTCAACATATCTTCTTCTACTCCACTCTGAGATAAAAGAAATTTGTATTATATTCAAATTTGAGTTTTATTTTTATAATAACCGGTCGATTATATTATGTAGCGGCCGTTGAAACAATCTGTAAATGTAGGGAAAATATAGAATTGTAAATGTTAAAAAAATAATTTTAAGTGAAAGTAATTCATGTTGAATTAGATATTGATGAATTAGTAATGATTTAATTGCAATCTGCAAGGGTATACAACCTTCGGAGTGCCGAAGCTAGCTCCCTTTCCGAGTTTTACTTCATTTTAGCTGCATAGAAGCTTTCGTATATTTTAAATCAAATTAAGGAGTTTTGAATAATATGCAAAATTTAAGAACATATTTCTAAACAAAGTTTTCGTTCAATTTAAAACTATGCCGCTTTCCGTGGCTACCTATACAACCAGACAAATATTTTACAAAAAACATCCATAATATAATCAATTTGATTCAACTCTTATAGAAACGATGCTGCCTACAACAAGTTTGAGAAGCTGCTTGAGTGCAACAAGGAAATCTATTGGATTACAAGTGGCTACCTCTACGACAAGAATGCCGAATATCTTGATTTTATTGATGACACAGCGATCTCCGATAATATGATATTAGTGCTATTCAGCGCGATGTAAGTGCCATTAAGCCGACTCTTTTTATAAAATTCCACTTAATCCACTTCTCTTTCAGCTTGATGGCGAACAATCCTATGCTGCTGCTACAAATACTCGCCTACAACGTAGAATGCATTGTGAAGGCATTCTCAGAGGGCATGATTGAAATCGCCCAGAACATTCAGGAGAACGAGAAAACTCCCGCGGAAAGGATGCTGACATGTAAGAAGATGAAGGAAGAGTGAATGTCTAAATCTAATTGTAATATCTGGGAATATGTATTTGTAAAATGTAAACAAAGAACCAGAAATATTAGAATCAGAAATCGCTGTACATACAACTAAATTTAAACGGTTTAAACAGTAAGGCAATTAAAAGTGAAAATGTATAGTGGGATCTTTTTCAAATTGCAATTTTTTGCAAACTTTTGGCTCCTATTTAAAGCGATTTAAAATGATCAGCTATTTTTGTGATAATTGATTAGTCATGTAAAACCACTACAGTTTCAAAACCCTTTTCTAAAAATTGTAAGGATTGAAATTATACAAAAAACGCTGAATTTTACAAAATTTGTAATAGTAGTAAAATTACAAAAAACTAGCCAACTACTAAATATATACATATGTAGAAAGACAACTAATAATTATAAAAATTAAATAACACTTTTTTCATTTCTTAAAACTCATTTAAGACATACTTGATGGCTACTCCGATCTGAACTGCATCTCGCAAAAGATTTCCCTCAGCCTCTTTGCGTTCGAGAACGATTTCCTGCGTAAGTTCAAGCTCTCCTGGGTGCTACTGTGTCAACGCCTTTTCCAGCAACATGTGTTCACTCCGCTGGGCGATACGATGCTGGCCTGCATCCTCGCGCTCAAGGAGGCGATTCCATCCTCCCAGACAACGGCGTTAATTAAGCGTTACATGCTTTTCGACGAGCACATGCACTCCATTGAACGGCGCTGGACGGATATTTGGATTGAGCTGAACAAGTTCAACTTGTCGCCATCGGAGAATGAACGTCGGAGTGGCCTGCTGGATGTGTACAACATATTCGACAAGGTCGTCCTGGATGCCACCTCGTTTTCGCTGCCGGACATCAGCGACGACGAATTTATCGACTTCCAGCGCATCGTGGATCGTCAGTTGGCTTGGAAGAACATCATGGCGTTCACGAAGCTGAAGTGGCCCGATGGCTTCTACGATCCGCCCAATAATTTGCTACACGAAGATCTCTGCAAGAAGTGCAATTCGTTGCTCGAGCACCATAACGAGTAAGTAGTTCTTATGGATAAACGGCAAGAGTTCCTATTAAATAAATTACTTTAATCTTTCGACAGGAACTGCAAATGCATAACTTGCTCCATCGCAGGCACTCCCATGCGACCGCGACAAGCGGGTCATTGCGCCAAATGCACAACGCTCGGCATTGTTGAAAAGGATCCCAAGTTGATGAAATCCAAGATTCTTAGCACTTGCACCAGCGACGAGGCTAAGCACAATGCGGCGACAGCGAGCACAAGCTCCGCTGCCCAGCAGCATTTACAGCGTCGGTCCAGCGATCTGCCGGAGGATGAGTCAGCGTCCGGAACCGGCGGGGGCCACAGCAGTGGATCATCGGTGTTCCGGCGACAGACGGAGACGACAACGGACACCCTGCGCACTACATATCACATTGCCTGGGCGGTGTTCCAGCACTTGACCACCAGAAAGCGTTACCGCCACGACCAAATCGAGGCGCAGTTCTTCTGCGGGGAAAATTGCCGGGTCTCCGCCTGCCAACTGGCCAGAAAGATCTTGGCCAACCAGCTGTCGCCGCCTCTTACCAAGTATCTGCTGCGCTGCTTCCAGCCCCTGTCGTTCACGCGGGAGGAGCTACGCTCCACGTTGCCCTCCTTGATGTTCTTCAATCGCAAACTGGCCCCAAGTCCCGCCGAGCTGCAGGAGCTGCGTAACCAGCACTATGTGTATAAAACGTATTGGACCTTCGTCCTGTCCATCTACGCCAACTTCTTTGTCAAGTTCAACTCGAGCAGCACGGACTTTGGCCATTTGGAGCTGCAGAAAGGAGACCTGCGCCTCCGACTGAACAGTGTAGTGGGAGACAAGGATGACGGTCGCTTCGAACAGTTTCTGGCTCAAGTCATTGGGTGAGTTACGAATCCTAACAAAAATCACAGAACTTAAAAACTAATTGTGTTCTTTAATTTTTCTTGCAGGTATTCGCCTTTCAAAATCACAGATGAGTAAGTGTGCACGATATTTATCACTAACTCGTCTTAAAAAATATCGATACTGAAAATTTTTTTAACGCGAGTCACCAAAAAAAATTCAGTTTACATATGTGTGATACATCTGTTTGATGTATTATAAACAAAAAAAATTATATATTGTTACTGGTACTGTTCGGTACTAATATATTATTAGTACAAAAATTTCAAATTTGTAAAATTTTCCAAATTCTAATTCTGACATGATCTATCAAATCAAATATCACATTTTGAAAAATGGAAAAATATCGTTAAAATATCGATACAATCGAAAAAACATTCCTCAAATGTTGATTTTTTCCCAATGGTTGAATGACAGCATTTTTAAATTTACCGGCGATATATTTAGCCGTTAGGGACCGACCCAAAAACATCACCCGCTAAACTTGCAAAAAACATCCATTCGCAAGACGTTGTTAAACCTTTTATATTATTTTACATAATTTTTTTTTTTAACTACTTGACGTTGATTTATAAGAATTCTGTAGGCACTCTATGCTTTCAACCGTTAATCCGTTCAAGGGATTTCCTATTTGACTAAACAATTGAAAATTTCTTCGATGTGTCGGGAAAATATTTATTTTAGACAGGGAACGACCTAAAAAAGTCAAAAGTCATTTTAACCAAAACCCACTTACAAGACACTACTATATAATCTGGATATGTATTTTAGCAATTCAAAACCTCAGTACCAACACTAGCTTTTCTTAATGACTGAAAATATCGAAAGAGCAATTTTTATGGGAACAGCTGTTTTCAGCTGTCAATATCTTCAGTCATTCCGTCGTACTGAGACTCCCCAGGTTTAGCGAACGATATATATCAAAAAGTACATCGATTTATGTATACATATCGCAAGTTTGAAATCTTATTATAGCGCTTGTCTCTCTGTAGCGGAGGGAGCGCTGATAAGGTTTACCGCCCTTAATAACTTCCCTAAGCTGATCTTTTTAGCTAGGTTGAGGGCAAAAATGTGTTTAACTCTGTCCCTATACTCTCTGAGAAGCAAGCGGTATAACGAGATTTACTGTGCTCAAGAAAGGCCATTCTCGCGATGTGACACCTTTAAAAGGTGTATAATGGTCGTCAGCAAAGCTGACAACACTATGGTGTACTGTATCGAAGGAACAATCGATTGTCAAGTAATCAAATCTTCGGCGTCGTGCTAGAACAGATTTTCTATTGGGGAATTTCTGGTAAGATTCAACGAAGAAAGGGGATATCAAGTCTTAAGTGGTTGGAATAGGAAAATACTGAAGCTTTGGAAAATATTTTCATTGTCCTTGTACCTAGTGCCAAATTGGTCGTCGGTCAGCTGTCAAAGTCGCCGTAGTTCTGTGTTGAAAATCGTCACGTTGACTTGCAATTTCCCAATTTTACTAATATTTGGTCCTGCCGTTTTGCAGTTTTACGCTTGGCGATGCCAACATAGAGAAGATGCAATTTGGCGTCGATCAGCTGATGATGTTGCATGACTCTCAGATAATGTGAGTGGGACAAGCCAAAAGTACCTGTCGGCGGCAGACAAACGAATAATTGATATTAATCTTCGCAGCAAACGCACCAAGCCGGATAGCACTACGGGTACATCTGGCGGCAAGTCCAAGGCGAGCGACCATCCAAACATGTCGCAGTCTGGTAATAAGGGCAGCGGCGACACGGGTGCCAATAAGAAGAGCAAGGAGAAGATGCGCAAATGTAAGTGCCGAGGTTAAAGAACAGATGAGATTTGTAATTTTTTTTCTTTCATTTGGAAGGCTGTGCCGATTATGCGGACATTGGAGAGCCCTGCAAGGAGAATCACTCGAAGAAGCGTGTGAAGAAGGAGTGCAATCATGCCCGCTTCAACGAGACACGAGATCGTCTCCGCAAGAAGCTCTCCCAGATTGTCAACGACCGGAAGAGCAAGTCCGTTGAGGAAGTTCCCACCCCGGCCAAAGTTAAACCTGCTCCCGAGTCGGTCGCTGTGCAGCCAGCACCGACAGCCGCCAGCCCACCGAAGCGACCGCCCAAGGCCCAAGAAGCCGCCCTACCGCCGAGTCAGCCTCCCAGTCTGAAAGTGTTTGCAACAGCACAGCTACAGCAGTCCTCCTGCAAATCCGCGAAGCTTCCCGACGCGTGCAAGCAGCAGCAGGTCGATCAGCAGCAGCAGGCAGCGAGTGATAACAGTTTGCTGTGCCTGGACAGCCTCTGCAAGAGCATCCAAATGCAAACAGACGCCACTGCGGCGGCGGCAAATGCGGCAGCAGCCGCGGCAGCTGTGGCCGGAAGCACCTTCTCTGCGGACTACAGCAAGGAGGACATGATGCAGGACTTTGCTGAGTTTCTTGGCACCTACACCCGCGAGCAGGACCAGCAGCGCTGGATCAACGAGACCCTCAACTTCATCGAGGGCAAGTCTCAGCAGCCGCAGACCGCGAATCCGAAAAAGGCAGCCAAGAAGGCCAAGCAGAAGATGCGCAAGGAGGAGGAGAAGCGCATAAAGGAGCTGGAAGACATGCGAGGCCAGTTCCTGGACATTTACTTCAAGGAGTTCATCGACAAGTACGAAATGAAGGCTCTGACGGCTGCTGGCGGCCGAAAGAGGGAGAAAAAGCGTATCGGCGAGCTGGAGGCGAATATCAAGAATCTGCAGCGGGCCAAGGCAAAGGTGGAGACTGTAATCCTGGAGCTCATTGCCACTGTGAAGCAGACGAACAATGAATTTAAATTTTCATACCTGCCCACCAAAGAGCAGCAACTGGCCAAGATGGCCCAGCTGGAGGACTTACTGAATGGCGGAGGAAGCTCGACCGTTGTGACGCCAGCTCCCGAGCCTGAAGTCCAGCTGCAATGCCCAGAGTTCAGCCCCAGCTCTTTCTACACCACCCCGGTGTGCTATGCTCCTCCGCAGCTCCCACAGAAGCCGCAGCAGCTTTCTCGAGATGTGATTGCTGCCATGGCCGCCAATTCCATCACTGCCGATCCCTCCAAGCGTATTGTAACAATACGCAGGGTGCAGCTGCCCCATCCGGGCGCCGAGCAGCAGGTCACTGTGGTAGCCAAGGGCAGTGCTCCGCATGAAGACAAGCTGCTCTACACCTTCGTTAACGGCCATATGGTGGCTTCTTCGGGTTCCGTTCAATCGGAAGTGCCTGCATCTCACCCGATTACGGTCCCAGCTCCAGTTCCAGCTCCAGCTCCTGCGGTGCCCGAGAAGAGCGCCAAGGCTAGGAAGAAAGAGGCTAAACGAGCTGCAGCGGCAGCAGCAGCAGCGGCAGCGGCGGAGCAGGAAGCTAAAGCGAACAACAATAACAAGAAGCAGGCGAAGAATTCCGCTATATCGGTTGTGCCCACCACCGCCTCCAGCTCCACAACATGTAGCACCTCCTCAAAGTCGCAGACGCCACAGAGCACGCGCGAAAGCTCCGTGTGCAGTGTGAAGAAGCCAAAGACTGCACCCAAGAAGCTGACAAATACCAAGCCACCACCACCACCGGTACCAATGCCTGTGCCACAGGAGCCGCCGAAGAGGCAGAAGCGTGTCAAGTCGCGTCTGGACCCCGGACAGCTTGATAATAATCCCTTCAAGTCACTCCACATGCAGGATTCGTCAGAGGGCGAGTGGGAAACGGGCAGCGAGTCATCGGGGGAAAGCGTTAAAATGCCAGTGACACCACCAAAGCCTACTGTTCCGGCCAAGCCAGTGGCTGCTCCCCCAGTGATTAGCACAAAGCAGAAGCCAGCATCAAGTGCTAATTCCGCACCTGCGAAGAAGGCAAAACAGCAAGAGGTGCCAAAGCAGCAGCAGACAACGCAGTCAGCCAAGGCTCCAAATCAGGCCAAAGGCAAGGCAGCGCCAGCGCCTGCTACTGGTGGAAAACCCAGTTCTCTGTCGCAGCAGCATCATCCACAGGAAAAGATGCCTCCTGGCAAGGGCCAGTCTCAACGCCCAGCAGAGTCCACGAGGAAGCAGAAGCAGCCAGCTGCCGGACAACAACTCGAATCAAATCGCAGCGTTCACTCTCAGCAGGTCCCTCAGACGCAGCAGCAGCAGCAGCAGTCCCGAAGTGGGCGAGGCAACAGCGGGCGGGCAAAGCCATCTTCATCCGGTGTGCAGCAGCAGCCAGTCTCACACAACATCGTTCATCAGGCCGAAAGTAGTGCACCATCAAAGCGAACGCAGCGCGGCAAACGCGGGCACCGCCAGAAGCAGGGTAAGTCAAAAAAATGCATTCGATCTGGAAGAAAACTATACATTTCATTTACAGAGGATCTCTCCGGCATTCCACACAACATGGGCTATTTCAACCCCAACGAAGTTGCCATACCCCCCTCCCAGGCGGGAAGCTATGCTAGCACCTTGACCCAGCAGATGCAGCATCTGCGCATCGGGCAGTCATCTGGCTCCAGCTCCAAGCAACAGCAGGCCAAGTCTCCTAACTGTAGCATTATGGATCAGCTGAACCGAGGTGTGCAGGTGGAACACCTTTCGCTGCCGCCCGGCATTACGCTCACCAAGGTGGACCCAGCCAAAAGCGAGCAGTTGCGTCAAAAGAGCGAATCCATCCGGCTGCTATCCAAGCCTCTGGCCGAGCAGCAGCAGCTGCAGCAGCATCACTTCCAGCAGCCATCGCACTCGTTGGCGGGCTACTATGGAGCAGCGGGAGAAGCCGGCATGGATCCCAACGGCGTGATCATGGTAGAGGCCAATCCTCGACCCATTCGCTCTAGCCAGATTCCGAATACACCTGCAAACGTAGCAGCTGCAGCTGCTTCAGCTGCTGCTACCAGCGGTAAATCCTCGAGGCGTCGACGACGCAATCGCGGAAAGTCTGGAGCTGGAAGTGGCGGAGCCAGTGCCAGTTCTGGTGCCAACAAGCAACGATCCGGAGGCGAAGGCGACGGAGGGGCAGGAATAGGTGTGCCCACAGCTTCAATAGAAACCAGTTCTGGCGGCAATATAATCACACTACGCAATCCCATGTTCCACCAAGGCAATAATGGGCCAGCGGCTAGTGGCGGTATATTGCCACCAAATCCCAATCCCATTCCTTCGGGTGAGTATGTTAGCAAGTCAGATAGAACCTTTAAAATAGGATTAGTGATTTTTTTTGTTATTCTATATTCGTAAAAACTTGTGGGTATTTATTCTCGTAAAAACAAAAGATCTTGTTTTAGCGATTACAAGAATTACTAATTAATACTATAACAATTTTTTAGTCGAATGTTTTTATAAAGCGGTATTTTAACTTTGTGAGAAAGAGACAACTAAACAGTTTTGGGGTATTTATACCCTTGCAGCGTATTATAATTTTAGTCAAAAGTTTGCAACGCAGTAAAGAACTCATTTTCGAACCGATAAATTAATGAAACTTTTTATGTAAAAAGTGTACACAAAATTTTATTGTAAGACTAATTAGAAAGTAATTCATATTATATTTAAAATCGAAAGCTTATTATCCAATCGAAATGTGCCGAAGTTAGCTTGATGTCAGCTTGTTGATGTTAGCAATAATATTGATATTTTAATGATTTTTTGTCAAACTTTTCCCCTCGATACATTTTTTTTTTATATGTGCAAAAACCGATACGGATGTATTTGTACAAAATTAAAACCGATTTGACCTCCAGACGGAAAGTGTAATAGTGAGATTGAAAATAGTCATTAAGTTGTACAGTTCTTTTCTTCATTTATTTTTTTTTTTTTAGAGTAATTAAATTTGTTCCCCAAACAACTTCAATGCCTTGACAATCGTTCTAAACTTATACCTGGAAATACCGCTTTAAACTTAATTCAAATATTTATCTCAAAGAATTATTATATATTTTCGAAATATATATTTTTCAGTGCGGAACTTTGCTGGTGCTGGTCTACCTATCGCCGCCCCACCAATGGCCATGGATCAGCCGGCTGCGATAATTAAAAACGACAACGGAATGTTCACCATACGCAACCCGGCGCTGCACCAGGCAGTGACCAATGGCCTCGCCATGGGCGGCTACCGGCAGTTTGGCAGTAATGTCAACTACTATACCCCGCAAGAGGCAGTGGCGGAGGCGGCTCGAGCCACACAGCACAAGCTACAGCAACAGCCGCAGGTATCAGCTGCCAGCAGCCAAGCTAGCAACAGCAGCAGCTCCACCTTCTCCTACTTCTCGAGTGGATCGTCCAGTGTGAACAGCAGCGGGAGCAGCAACAGCGGCGGTGGCGGTGGCGGCGGCGGGACGCACAACAATATCAGTATTAGCTGTACAAACGTTCCACCAAACAGCGGAAGCAGTCCTGGAAGATTGGTCGGCGAAGCGGCGGTGATTGCCCGGCCAAAGCACTCGCAACAAAAGTGTCTGTCTGCCATCGGTAGCGAGCTGAAGCAAAAGACCAAAGACAGCAAGTGGCCATGCTTTGTACCACAACAACAGCAGCCACAACAGCAGTCGTCGGCGACGGATTACCACACCGCATCTGGAGGAGGCGGAGCCGTGCCACTGCAAGAAAAGTACCAGCAGTCAAGCTACTACAACGGCTTTGAGGTCTTTTCGGCTGCATCACCCGGTGGCCCGTCGCAGGTATCAGGTGGCGGATCGAGCGAATGTCACATGCATCACAGCTGTGGCGACGACTCTCCGCCGCCAACCATCACCGGTTTCAATTCCTACCTGGAGGGCATACCCAACACTGGAGTCATTCGCTACGACGACGCCGCCTTTCTCAAGAATCTAATACCGGGCCAGCATCTCAACAATGAGGTGTGTGACCACTCTGGCCTCTGGCCATTGGGCCAGCAATTAAATCCACACTGTCCGGAGTGCATTCTGAGGCACCTCAAGTGCCCGTTTCTATCATATTTCACGCACTGATCATTGATACAAAGTTTGATTTTGGGCTAGCGGACACATTCACGAAAATAAACTGGTGGGCATGGGGCTACGATTCTTCACTTGCAAATATAAAAGTCAGGGGTGTCGCAGAAATCTATGGGGCTAATTTGATTTTATTATGAAGAAAAGGGTTTAGTTGAATTTATATTTCCCAGAAGGTCACTTTTGAAATATCTGTGGACACTACACTCGATCCATGGTTATAAAGCCATCTGCACTATACATAAGTATTTCATATGTTTTTCTTGCACTATATTCAAACGATTTTAAATCTATACGAATACAAATCACTTGAGAATATGTTCAGTCTAGTTAACTCCTCGGTGCAAGAACTTTTAGTTTATTTCCAGAGGTCACCTTTTCTTTGGATATAACACTCAATCCAGCCCTGTTACAAGACCATAGAATATATAGAATAAGGTAGTACCTTACGTTTTCTTACACAATATTAAAAGAATTCTAATCGCTGCGGATCAAATTCATTTTGGTCTAGTCAACTCTATAGTTAAAGAACTTTAAACATTTTAAAATCAATTTACGGGATCAGTAGTTTGTGATACAACACATCTTACTTTTTAAAGTGTACTACCAGATCCACGTTCTTCGTTGTTTGCAAAATAAATTTTAAATTAATTTCAAAAACAATGCTACTGAATAAAAATCAAGGATTTGCATTTCAATGCGTAATAAATTTTTGAATAATCTTGCCCTAAAGAAGAGATTTTTAATTATGTGATCGATCTATACAAAAATGAAAAAAATTTTCCCTATAAAAACATTACTTTATGATCTAATTACTATTCGAAAAAGCTGCATACGAAGATCGTGATCAGATAGTCCAAGATAGATTGTCAGAATAAATTTAAATACATATTTTGTATATAACCCACTGAGACACTCGACTACGCTCCGAATTATGATTAAAATTTCATTCAAAGGTTCTCCGGACAGTAGCTAGGGCCCGCTTTATAATCTCGAGTAACCCATATTATTCGCATTTTCAGGTGTCGATACATAATATATCGGAGTCCAACTTCTCGCGCAACAATGCATCTTCGTCGCCGCATCACGTGGAAATAACTAGCGTATTTAGCAGCCGGGTGCGTCCCTCGAACGCCTACGATCCCCAGCAGCCACAGCAGTCTGGCGGCAGCGTTCCAAGCACCAACTACTGCGACAATGTGGTTGGCGACTATGGCAACGGTGAGTATATGCAGTGATTGAAAGACATCCAAGTGGCATAATTTGCCTGTGTTGCAGATTCCCACCTATTCGTGCAGAATAGCCTACTGACACGAATGCAGCCGCAGACGCCAGCGCCACCAGATCCCTTTGGCTATGACTTTGATCCCTCGGTGGTGGCGGGCGGAGGAGGATCCAAGGCCGCCAGCGTGGCCAGCGACCTAAACGAATTCCTGCGTCGCAGCCCGCTCAGCCAGCGAACCTCGCCATATACACCGGACGAGAATGCGGCAGCTTTGGAGACGTTCGTCCAAAATATGAATGCCCTGCAGATCGCGAGCGATGCCGAACAGTGTTCACGACTGAACGGATCAGGAGCGGAAGAAGGGCCCGTAGCGGATGCCACCGCCGGGGGTGCGGCCAGGGCTGCCTGGTGGTGAGGACGACATGACAAGGGGTTTGCAGGTTGAACGATTGGACTCCATACACATCTCTCTCACATACGCAGAAAACGATAAATAAAAACGAAACATAAAACTGCAAAAAACAGAAAATGCATCCAAGAAATCATTAAAAATGACTTAGGAGTCAATTTCGATGTTTCAACAAAAAACAAAAAAGCGAAAAAAAATAAAGAAAAAATAAACTTAAATGGAATGAAATGTGTGACTGCTCTGGATTTATTTAAAATTAAACTTTATCTTCAAATTTTTTCCATAAATGGCAGCTCTGATTTGGTATTGATTTGGGATTTGGGTATTGTGACAGAAGTGTCCAATGCAAAGAAGAAGACATATGAGACCCTGGTATAGTATATGTATATGTTCTTGAGCAGCATCAACAAGCCATGCCCACCAATGTTACATTGACTTTGTTTCAACTCAATAGTTGTTGAGTGTTTTTGTTATAATATTGGCTTTAATTAGAATATTAAGTCAGAAATAAGTTGATAAATGGATTTATTTCTGCAATTTGAGGCTAGTAATAATTATAAAAAACATTAGGCTTAAATTCCACAATATTAATGCTGTCGAGCTGCTGGGGGCCATACTAAAGCATCTTTCAAATCTCAAAGACAAGGGAACCAGACGCGTAGCTGACGCTCGAATCCTCCATATCCTCGCACTGGCTACTCTGCGCGTACTTAAGAAACTTAAAGTTCATCTTGTCGTAGCCCTGGTCCTGCAGGGCCCTGCAGGCACCCAGCATGACGCCGATGGGATGGCGGCCGCATATGGTGTTGTTGTATTTGCGTAAGTACTCGGTGAATGACTGGGGACTAAGCGTCTCGATGATGTCCATGCCCTGCTTGTCCAGCCTCTCGATGGACTTGTGAATAGCGCCGCAGGAGCGATCGTAGTACGTGTAGTTGAAGCGATGGCCCCAATGGCAAAAGTCGGAGGATATTACAAACAGATTGGTGGGGTCCATCAAGTATGTGGACAGTAGGGAACCATACTGCGCCTCCTGTTCGGGATTCAGCGATCCCACCAAAATAGGCACAATGGTGAACTGATTCTTGTAGCTAAATGGGAAAAGCAAATTGACACACAATGTAAAATACATGCGAGAGACTCAGAACCAGTGTTAACTTACTCTTCCATGACTTTGGCTATGTAAGGCAGATGCATCTCAATGGAGTGCTCATCCTCATCAGTTTTCATATCCATCCAGGTAAACTGGCCGGTCTTCTCCAGCTCAGCGTTGGCTGACACAGGCAATGATTACTTGACAAATTAAAAAATAGGGAGGAAATTAGCTTTACTTACTTTGAGTATCAATTTCGAGATCATAGAGAGGAGTCTTATACTTCGTAGACACGGACAAGGCACAACCCCGAAGGCGCACATGGTGGGAGGGGCCCAATATGAAGATTCGTTTGCTGCAAGTGAAAAATACCAATTACAATTTATGTGTATGGAATAAGTACTTAAATTTCAAGTGCTTACACGACAACGGGGCTAACTTGTCGATAGGCGAACGCAGCACAAGCTCCACAGTACGTATAGCCGGCATGCCTGGGAAGGGAAATTTGTAAAAGGATCATCTGCTTTTTCTCCAGCCACCTCTGACTCCAACTTACGGGGCAATGATGGCGCGGGCAGGTCCGTGAGAGAGTTCGGCAGCGTGCAGCCAATTATCCAACTGCCTGGAGAGCTCAGATGCTGGAAAAATTAAAAGAAATTGTGAATACTTTGTTGAGTTGCTAAAATATCATAACATCTTCCTAAGGCTTTTGATAATGATTTCTAGCTTGTTTTATTCTTGAGTTTGGCAAGTCGAATTCTAAACTCCAGGGAACACATACGAAGCAAAATTATTAATTTAACAAAGCTGGCCTGGAGTTGCTTAGCAACAGTTTAAATAGCTGCACGTATCGCATAGCACTTTTTCCGAATTTGCCGCACAACAGCAGAAATATAATTATTTATATATATTAAAATTCAAGTTTTAGTTAATCATGGCGGATGATAAGAAGACACAGGAAAGCGACGAGCTGATGAATCGCATACGCAATGAATTGACGGCCATACTATCTCAAGAGTAAGTCCCAAGGACCACCACGAAAGGTAAAGGGTAATTAATGTTCTCAGTTATAGGGCCACAGGTGACGCAGACAGGGAGATGACTAATGAACTACTTTTGAGTCCGAATCCGTTGCCAGTTATTAGATTCCCTTCAAATAATAAGAAGGCTAAGAAGTCTTCAAGCTCCGGGCGCCTTTCGTCTTCTGGCAGTGGAAAGAGCTCCTTCGCAAGCAGTGCAAAGGACTCTGCAGCCAACAGCAGCGAAAGGGATCTTCCAAAGAAAGGTGCCAAGAAAATGGAACCCGATGGAAATTCCACATCCACCACTTCCTTTCAAAGATCGGAAGCATCGGGCCAGTACGAAAGTCCGCCCAAGGATCCCAAATTTCGCGCCGAGTTCTTAGAAAGCCAGGCAGCGAAAAGCATCGACGCTGACCTACAGAAGATGCAATTGGAACTAAAGCAGAGCTACGACCTCTTTCAAGGAATCGGTGAAAAGTTCGAATCGGTGAATTTTTCTGGCTTAAAGGACCGCATCCGAGATTTGCACCTGAACGACACCAACAACGATTTGGGCAAGGTGACGACCCACGAACTGAAGACCATGTTCGATACACGTTTCCAGCAGAACCGCCTGGACAAGTTGACCGCTGATGCCACCCAGGGGTTCAGCCGACACCCAGGAGAGTTTGGGGATATCCCAGAGCTGAGCACGTTCTTCCAAGCATGCACGCAGCTGGAGCGCGGCCTGGATGCACTGCGTCAGCAACGACTGCGCAACAGCGAACTAGAAAAGCGCCTTTGCTGGGCCACCGAGATTGCCTACGATCGCATGGACGAAATACGCAATGCCATTGGCTCCAATCCAGAAAAGGACATTTGAAGACGTTTCGTCATTTTAAAGCTTTGAAGAACCTACTAATTGTTAATCGAATAAGTTCATTCACACTAAAACACAGGTGAAATACACGAGTACATATAAATGCATTTGCAGTTGGTTGTGTTATCTTCTTTGTCTATTACTCACCGGAGTCTGTGTACCAGCTCCCTGCGTGGGTTGCTCTTCTGGCCGGCATTTCAACGGACACCCCTAGTTAGCAAGTTATATTTGGGAGATTTGGTCCAGTCGGCACTTACTGGTCTACAATAAACGCCTTTCAAATATACTTTTAGTGGCCGAATTTCTGATCTCAAAAATTGGATTCTGTTTTAGGGATGGGCATGAAAAAGGGTTGCCAACTACCGATTTTCGATACAGCCGAAAAGTTGAATTCGTGTTCACACTGCTGCCGTCTACCCTCAAGTTATCTTTTTTACACAGTGATTTCTGGCGAAACAGGTGAAGCCAATCGATTACGCTACTGGAATTTTTTAAGTTGTACTGAGAACCTTTTTAAAACAGTGGTGAGTTTTAACAATTGGGAACTGGACACCGATCCACCCTAGCTTTTAGAGCCCATATCCAATCATCCAAATACCTTGAACTTGTTTTTTATATTTCTTTCATATTAAATCGTCTGGGAGCTGTCCGCCGCTAGAATGCATGCCAATCGCTTTGAGACTAATATTATTCCAAAACAAAGCATAAAATGTTGATGTACTGTTTTTTCAACTTGAGCTGATTGTCAACAAAGTAAGACCGCATCAGTTGCATTCCAAAAATGCAGATGAGCCTGCTGAATGAGCGGTCGTACTTCAAAAAAAAAATTGTGTTTCCGCTGCGAAACTGTTTTACTGTCATCATATCGTTTTTAAAATATTATTCTTTCTCGCACACGGTCTTGGAAATTCTGCATCACACAATCTCCTAACGCCATGCTCTGGTACTTCGTTTTCTCGTCTCCATACCGGCCTTCAAAACGGCCGTTATAAACTATTTGCCTCTCGCTCTCTCTCACTGCTTAGAAACGCTTTTTAGCAGTCTCCATACCGTACATAAGGGAGAAAGCAAAACTTGCACCTGGCAACACTGCTCGGTATTGGCTAGGGTTGTTGGATTTTAAAAAAATATCGTATTGATGATTTTTGCTGTTTAAAAAATATCACTCGATGATATTTAAAAAAATCGTAAAAAAATATCGATATATCGAGTATTTTTGATATTTTTTAATTTTTGGGAGAATGTCCTTATAGAGGGCATCCGAAGGATCAATTGTGTGCCAAAAAATGTCATGAAACTCTTGTAATTAACGTATTATTTTAATTAAAGAAAATGAAAATAAGAAATAATGATTACTTTTGAATTTTTATTTTGTTTGCTCAAATTTAATGATTATGTACAGATTTTTAATGTTTTGATCAAAGATAATAATTATTATTGACTTTTAGATAATACATCGATTTTAATCATTATTAATGATCAACAAAATAAAAATTAGTACATAAGCATTACAACTTGATTTTTAAAACAAAACTTATAATGATTACGGTCCCTGCTTAAAACTTAAAGCTTAAAAAATATATAATAATTTTTCTTAAAAAGTGAATAGAAACCATCGAAGTTTAAAATAAAATTAAAAAAAAAAAACAAATATACCAACTCCAAGCAATTCTTATAACTAACTAACTAACTTGGTATACAAAAATAAAAGCAATATTATGGTAAAAGGCACAGCCCGTAAAGATCAAATTTATTTAATTATTACAATTTGATTTAGTGGTTTTTATTATTATTTGGAAAACAAATATGCGTTAAATGATTTTAGGAAAACTCGTTTGTTACGTGCTGGTCTGTCATCCGACTACTGAAATCGCAAACAACTTACTTTATGGCAAATACCAACCGTTTAGATGAGTCCGACTACAAGGTGTGATCAGACAACTTAAAAATATCGGAAATATCATCAAAAAAAAATATCAATATCGCCTAATTTTGCCCAAAAAATATAGCGATGATAATATTTTTTTTTAGAGAAAAAATATCGATATATCAATATTTTGATATATTTCCGACATCCCTATTTCACAATAACGCTACACATACACACAAGCTTTTTGCATGTACACCTCCAGATTCACCAAGATTCCGGAATTTTCTGAAGCCGTTGTCGTCGTGACCTTTGGGATCTCCTATCCCATTACAAACTTCTCATGCCGATGATGCACCGCGTATCTCTCACTGCTACTGCCTTTACACATAGCCAACTCGAATATCCAACTTTTAAAATGTAATGGGATGGCTTTTTGTGGTGGAGTATGTTTATTGGCTTATGTATAATGGTTAAACATGAGGAAACTTATATTTTGCGTTGTAACTTAAGCTTCGCGTACTCTCTATTCGCTATTCTACTGCAATCGTTCACTTTTAAACTAAACTATACTAATATTAATTAATTTGTTATAAATCTATCGGTTCCAGCCTATGAACTCCTTCTGGACAACAACCCGTCCGTTACAAAATATTAAAGCAGGAAAACAAAAATCCATATATTTTTTAAACTGGATCACAAATTGATCAACTATTATGAAAAAATAACT
Source organism: Drosophila punjabiensis (assembly GCA_008042585.1). NCBI lineage: Eukaryota > Metazoa > Arthropoda > Insecta > Diptera > Drosophilidae > Drosophila > Drosophila punjabiensis. The sequence goes on from VNJR01005289.1 coordinate 29,792, forward strand.
TTTGGCTGCTCCCACAGATCATGCGATGCAATTGATAAAACTACAGTTTGTCAATTGTTGCTCGCTGCCCAGTGCAAGTTTTAATGCATTAGAATCCGTTATATCCAATGCAGAATTTTTTCCCTTATGTTTTGAGCGTGTTTTTGTAATAGTTGAACATATTCAAAAGTGCTGTAAAAAGAAAAAAATCGTACATATGATTGATCTTTAAAATGGGGGCAAGGAAATCACACATTTACAGTAAATATAAGAACTTAAGAACTGGCTCACCTAACCAAATGTTTAGGCTTTGTTTGGACTATTTAGTAGATGTGAAATTAGCACAAATTTGGTCGAGTCCTTCTTCATTTAGTAAATTTGTTGCGATAAATGATTTCAATAAATGGCATTTTGTCATGTTGCCTTTTGTATCAATGTTATTTGTCATTCATATTTATTGCTTTGTGTTTATAAATGGTGAATCTTAAATTAGTAAAATTTATTAAATAAGCACATTTTCTCTTTTTTTTATTAAAGTACTAGTACTAACCAGGACCCGTAAATAATGATTATTCATGTTTTCTTAAAACAAAAAAATCATTCACTTGGAAAAGCCGCATAAAAAAACTAACTACACCAGTCGGCTGCTACGATTGCATAACTGTAGATTTTTATATATTTTATCCAATATAATTTATTAATCTTTGAGTTTTTTTCAATCACTCAAGGAATAATTTTTATCATTGTAAGCGAAAAAAATAACACTTTAAAAATAATCATTATTTTTTTAGCGATATTTTTTCGCTCAAAATATCGCTCAAAGTCGAATATCTTTTTAATTAGAGGTCTTTTCAGAATTTTTTTTACATAACTCTATAAAGTAAGTGAAGATGAATCTAAAATACCAATTATTCATTTAAAAACACGTTTTTAATATATTTTTTTTAATGTTTTAAGTTTTTGCAAAATTTTTGCATATGTTTCGTACTAGCGGGTTCCTGCAGTAGAGCCCGCATTTTGAATCCGGGGCTTGCTTGTCTGGTTGCCCTAAGATTTTAGGATTTTTTACTAGAAATAATTTTTTTAAGTAAAAGAAAAGGTAATTCTTAAAACAAGAAATCAAAAAACTTACGAAGACCTAAGAACGGAGCCCACAAAAACTTGCTGCCCTTTACAAAAACGGTAAACGTTATCAAATGTAGTTGGGATATAACAACACATACATAAAACGCGTTTTTTTTTAACAAATATTCTTTTATTCATTCTTCTCCACTAATAGTCAGTCTGAAATATATAGTGTACAAAATAGGTCAAAAGCGGACTTGTGTTACTCCCATTTATTTTTATTTCCATGTGGGAAACAACGAATCAAAGTGCAAGATATGTAAAAAAACGTTTTCTGGAAACTATAATTGTAACCTGAAACGTCATTTAAAGTCCAAGCAACCAACGACATTTATAAGTCTGAATTGGCTCAGAAGAAGAAAAACGAATAAAGTTCTCTTCGACTATGAGCCAAAGTGCAGTAAAGGAGGCATGCGTTGACTTGGTGACGGTCGAAAAAATGTCATTTTCAGTTTTGGATGCCAAAGCATTTAAAACACTGACGGATCACATTTTTTCCGGTCTTAATACGCTACCAGTGACTTTCAGAAATGTAATGGATGTGGTTTCCGAAAAATATGGCAAGGAAAAGATCGTTAATATGTTAAAAAACAAAATTATATTATATGTTTGACTTTTACAAGCTGTGGTTAGAGCTGAAACTTACAGTTGGCGCAGTGAGGCTTAAAAGCAGTTTGATATTGAAGTCCTGAATCGAGTCTCGTGAAGGCCCTTAATGGAGAATAACGTTGTCGTCAGCAGTTTATATTTGGACCCCCGAATAAGACGGGTTTTGCTGGAAAACCCTATAAGCTTGATGCAGGCCAGAGCCCAACTTCAACTTTTAATAGTTCAAATTCTAAAAAGAGATCAACATGCATTGATAGAACCATTACCAAGTTCGCAAAAATCAGCCCAGAATGCACAACCGGTTGAGGAGTCGAATACCAGTTCACTATTAAATCAGTTCCTTAATTCTATTGAGGTTGCATCAGGTGACGAAGACGCAAAAGACAGTTACAGCGAGGTTGTTAAGGCTGCTTACCTGGAAATTGATAACTACAGCCCAAAGCCAGTTGATGTTAACCTGAATATTATGGAATATTGGGAAACAAAAAAATTTGCCTTAACATATTTATTTATGCTGGCAAAAATGGTTCACGCTGTTCCTTCAACTCAGGTCCGCGTTGAAAGATCGTTTTCGGCTCTTAAATTGATGCTGACCGAGTTGAGGAGCAAACTTTCTACAGATTCATTACAAAAGCTGCTTTTTAGAAATACAAAATAGTAATTGTATTTTTCTAAGAGCTGGTGTTTTTGGGTTCGTTAGCAGTTGCTTCAGACGGGTTTGTGAAAATTGGTTAATGGTTAATGGTTAAACATGAGGAAACTTATATTTTGCGTTGTAACTTAAGCTTCGCATAAACTTAAAACTAAACTTAAAAAAATATATTAAAAACGTGTTTTTTTAATGAAGAATTGGTATTTAAAATTCGTCTTCACTTACTTTATAGAGTTATGTAAAAAAAATTCTGAAAAGACCTCTAATTAGAGAGATATCCGACTTTGAGCGATATTTTAAGCGAAAAAATATCGCTAAAAAAAGAATGATTATTTTTTAAGTGTTATTTTTTTCGCTTACAATGATAAAAATTATTGAAAATGATTGAAAAAAACTCAAAAATTGATAAATTTAATTGGATAAAATATATAAAAATGAATAGATAATTATTGAACATTGAATATTATTTTTTCACTTTTAATGATTACGGCCCCTGGTACTAACATAACGAAAATATGGTGTCACAATTGTGAAAGCGGCTAAACTTTATATAAAACAAGAAAGGAAGCTAACTTCGGCACGCCGAAGCTGGTATACCTGTGCAGATTCCAATTGTATAAATTATAATCTATCCCAATATAATATAATATGAACTACTTTCATATACATACAATTTTTACAGTTTTAAATTTTTTCACATTTTTACATGTAATGTAAAATGTAATTTTTCTCCACGTTTACCGATTGTTTGAAAACTCACAAAGCTATAATTTTTTTTCTGAAAATTTCACGACCGTTCCAATGGCAGCTTTACGGATCGGTTGTATGGCAGCTATATGATATAGTTGACCGATCGTTCCGACTTATGTCCGAGTGAGAGTGTATAGAAGACTATCTGCAAAGTTTCATTCAGAGAGCTTTAAAACTGAGGGACTAGTTTGCGTAGAAACTTACAGACGGACAGAAGGACATGGCTAGATCGACTCGGCTGTTAATGCTGATCAAGAATATATATACTTTATAGGGTCGGAGATGACTCCTTCACTGCGTTGCAAACTTCTGACTGAAATTATAATACCCTGCAAGGGTATACAAATTTGTATGCCAAAAAGGTGCAACCCCTTTCATGGCGTTTCATGCCTTATCTATAATTTCATTGGTCACACTGCCCAGCAAAATATTAAGCGATTATGTTATCATAATTGTGACAGCGGATTTTTGTTAGTGTATAAGGCTTAAAGGGGTCTTCTCATTCAAAACTCGTTTTTTGGACCCTTTTTAAAAAAATTCTTATTTGAAAACGCAAAGAATAATTGAAAACTTTTTTTATTTATTGTATTACAAAAGGTTCAAAGTAAATAAATATAATTTTTTTTTTCCGATACGAGGGCTGTTCAAAAAGTAATGAGACTTTAAAGTTGATGGTGAAAAAAAGATGTCGTCACGGCGCCCACGATTCCGAATCTCCGGAGCGTCCGAAATGAAAAAAAACGGGGTTATAATCAGTATAGATGTAATTCTCGGGTGACAGTCGACCATAATTTTGTGATTTTTTTTTTTATTTTGATTTTCAATTTCGGGCTTTTTTTGTAGTTTAGTGTAAAAGAAAATAGTATTTTTTTTTTTTTGAATTATGGTCTTAATTCACCCGAAAATGGTGACAATTCTGCGTCGATTCCACTTTGTTTCATGAAAATCGGTTCAGTTGAACTGGAGATATCATGGCCGCCACACAGTAGCGCCTCTAGAACAAAAGCCGTTGCAAAAATCCTAAAAGTCGATGGCGCAAAAACGATTTAAGCCATACTTAACCGACAGAGAATTTCCCAAGGATTAAGAATCTACAATAAAATTTAGGATTTTGTTTTTGTAAAAGATATGAGAAATCAAGTTGAAAAATATTTCCATTTTTGCATCATAGGAGAAACAAATTGAAAATTGGACGACTTATAGGTAGCATAACTCAAAATGTAGGTTACATATCGTCATGTTTTTTTCTTTAAATGATAGATACATTCATTCTTTCAAATGATTTATTTTGGTGCTACTAAAATTATTACAAATCCTTTTTGTGTTGGCGTTTGAGGTAATTCAGTAGGATTGCGTCATGTTTATATAATTTTTTTGTGGCGGTACTGATGAAATCTATTATCGATGTCCAGTTGTCTATTGGCTCTTGCTTGAAAAATTGGAAGATATCATTGTACATATTTGAGTAAGGATGGGAAATCTCTTCTGATATTAATGTGATTTGAGCAATTAAGTATTAAATGCAATATGTCTTAGATTGTGTTACAATCCCCACATAGTGGGTTATTTACAACGTTCATTTTAAATAGTGTGTATTTAATAAAAGCATGACTTCTTAGTATCCTATTTAGCTGTTTTGTTTGTAGTCGGTTAAATGTTCCTTTTTTTATGAAACCATGGTTTGTAAGAGGTGAATGGTTGAAGCAAAGAATATCCTTTGTTATGTTGTATAGAAAATAAGGAATAATCTCTTTTCCACTCCATCTGGATTACATTAAAAATGTGATTAATTGCATCTCCGATACTTCATCTTGGGGATATAAAAATGCCGTTGTATCTGGCATTTTTAGCTGCCATATCGACCAAATCGTTTTCCCAAATTTTTGAATTATTGATGATAATTCCACCTTTAATAATCCTTGGTTGGTATTTATTTTCCCTATTATATTTTTGCTATGTAATGATTAGTTTTTTTTTTTATGTTTTGGATGGCGCCAAGGCTATCTGTTAAAATCTCTGGGAAGTTTTGGGAAATGGCAAAGTCAATGGCTTTCTCCAGGGCAGTATATTCAGCAGATAGAGATTACAATTTTATGTTTGAGAAAAAGCTCTTAATTGTAATAGACTTAGGATGCACAAAGGCACTACCTGAGAAATTGTCCGACACAGAGCCATCAGTGAAAATGATCTCTAGGTGTTTGGAAACAATTTACATTTTTCTACATATAAGGAATAAATCATATCCTGGTTGGCCATGTTTTTGTTTAGGCTAGTTCCTTTAAAAAAATTCGTATCATTAAATATTTTGCGTGAGGACCGAGCCTTGATGCTGGAAGTCCGTGAGCAAAAGGTTTCGCCAGCTCCATGGCTGTAGCAAATATTATTTGGTATATAGGTGGAAGTTCGGTTACTGAATTGTAAACTATGGTTTTTGGTGTTGGCTTGATGAGTCCAATCAGTATTTATGGTTTTTTGAACTAATTTGGAAGAATTTGCAAAAGAGGTGTATGCGTATTCATGTCTCGATCTAATAAAGGCTTTCTAAAAAAGCTAGGATTTTCTTGGATGAACACCAAAACGGCATCCACTGAGTATTTGTAAAAGCATATTAATTTTATTCGATTTTGATATAGTTTTTTTTTTTTTGCGTGTTGTATAGATGAACTGTTGGAGCAAATTAATCTGGCTAAATAATTTACACTATTAACATTTTTAAAAATAATGTTGTTGCATAGTATTCTTAGAGTTTTTCCTGAGATTAAAGTGTATAGTAGAATATTTGTTCGCGTTAAGTGTCAAGTTTATTTTGCTACATAAATATCTGAACAAGCTAACTTGAATTTCTAACAGATTTTGAGCCGAAGAGAAGATTTTATCGTAACAAATTAAAAAGAAATCGTCCGCTTATTGAAATAGAATAATGTTCGAGTTGATATTTATACTGATTTATGCTGAGTAGTTCTGCTGTGTATATATTAAAAAGAATAGGACTTAATGAACTCCTTGGCTTACTCCTTTGTCAACAGTGATGGCCGCATGATCCATGGAAAGGATTCTTGAACTGAGAAAGCTATTATAAATTGAATGTGACTATGGCTAAAGCCAAATTCGATTAGTTTCTGACCGAAAAGTGTACAGTGAAATTGGAGTCTTCAAAATTATATAAAAGATCGTATTTGAAAAGTCTCACTCCGCAATTCGCGGTGTTGGGGGCTGTGGCTACGTGGTTAAGAAAGTTAATATGATCAGAGTCAGATCAATCTTTTTCGCAATTTCCCATTACTTTTTAGGAATATATCTGTTGTTTGTGTCAAAGTAAATTAAGTTATTTTTGTGAAATTTTTTAGATGTATTAATTGATGTCCATTAAGGACTTATATTGAATTTATTAATTAGAGTTAAGTCTATTGCTAAGGTGTGGGAGGGGTTGTGCGAGTATGTTAGCCAGCCATTGTTTAAAAAGGAGAAACCAGAACTCAGAAGGGAATTTTCCAAATTGTTACGTTTAGCGTCTTGAAGGCGATTGCCCCAGTTGATTGATTTAGCAATAAAATCTCCACCTATAATAGCAAGGCCTTTAGTTTGGTTTGCGATGCTAAATAAATTGAAATAACCTTGTTCGAAGAAGTTAAAATCTATACTGGGAGCGGCATAGATGCTGAAAATGTTGATACTTTAATTTGGTTATGCTAACACCTATGGTTTCTAAATTACAATTGCAATTAATTTACCTAAACCTTACATGTTTTTTTAAGTATATCCCAACTCCTCCAAAACCATCAGGACGAGGTTTACATATAAAGTTATAATTAGTTAAGCTGCACATAAAATTATTAGCTACCCAGATTCCTGAGAGCAACGCAATGTCTACGTTGTTATTGACTAGGAAAAGTTCTAGCAATTGATTGTTATTATTAGCCGTTAGACTTGGAATGTTATATTGTAATATTTTTAGAGCCATATTTTAAAAGGAGAGGATGAATAAAAATAGAAAAATAGACAATAACAATGAAGAAAATATAATAAAATTATATATAATAGAACAAAATAATAAATAAAATTAAATTAAAAAGATTGATTAATTTTGAAAACATCTATTTTACTATTAGTTATTTCAATTTTATTTTTTAGTTTAATTAAGAAGTTTCTAGATTCCGGTACTAATTTTGAATTTTCATTGATCAAATACAAAGATATGTCAGATGCTAACTGATTTAAACTTAACTCTGCAGTCTCTAGTGCTGTGCTTTCTGCATTTATATGTGAATAAGACGAGTTACCGTGAGTATGGACAAATTTTTCGTTGACAGAAAACTCGTGTTCTTTAAGAGCAGCTTTTCACCTATTCATAGTAACACGTGCGTTATTGTCCTCATTATCCTTATTCAACGATTTTTTAACCACTGTTTTAAATGGATTTTGAGTATTAATATGTTGAGCTACATGATTGGTGCTGTTTAGCATTTTGGGGTTGTTTTTTTTCCATGTGGGACATGAAAGAGTGAGTGAATTAAACTAAAATTAGATACCCCTGTATCTAATTTTAGTTTTGTTTCTCAAAAAGGTTTTCCAGAGTCATGCATTTTTGTATAGCGTAAGCTTTCTTACGCTCTGGACAATCCAGGGGGGTTGTTAAGTGAATTTGTTTACTGTTGACACAAATAATTTGTGAATATTGCTATTTGTTTATGGGGAAGACAACAAATATGCCACCCTTCGGCAAATAAATAATTGAAATCGCACGAATAGGTCGAGTTAAATTTGTCGTGTTTATTATGTTCTCGGTCTAGTCGGAGCTGCAAAAACCGATCAAAAGCTTGACTTCATGAATATATGTTTCATATGCCATGAGCTTAATATGTAATTACAATGAGATAGCGGGACAAATTTGGCGAAATAAGAAGAATTGAGATAATAAAAAAGATAATGACGAAGAGCGCAGCAGGTGCTGCGGTACACCTATGCGCGCATGGCTAGGTGCTGGCGGTCTGCTCCGAACACTGTTACATCTTGTAAAATAAAGAGCATTTGCTGCATATTTGCTCTTTTTGTTTACAATGCTGAGCAAAATGCCCAAATCTGAAAACACCAAAAGCATTGACTAAAAGACACAAAAGGATTCACATTAATTTTAGTGTATAAAAACACTATTTCGTCTGGTATCTGTACACCCTTAAACAAAATTTTGACTATTTGTGTTGACGAAATTATCAATATTGTCTCTATCTCTGGTCTTAACACGAATGATACTATGTATTGGAACAGGAGAGGAGATGTATTTTGCGTCGGAAATTTTCGCAATGTTAAAAATAATGCCCATTTTATAGATAAAATGTTTAAATATTTTGGGCTCATAACCAAAGTTTTTAAAGTCAGAAATAAAATTTGTTAGCTGCCACTCATATTATGTCTTCCATTTTAAGCTTAGAAAGTACAGCATTTAGCTCGTGCGCTTTAATAGGGGCTCTTGAATAATTACTATCACCATTTGGAGTACCAATTCTATCAATATAGACCACAAAAGGGCCTTTGTGCCAATTGCTATACTGAAGTAGGTTCTTTACTATTTGGTCCATATTTATAGCATCATAGGTTTATCCTTCATGTTATTAAATCATCACCCTTACTTGAGTTGTTAGAACCGCCTTCTTCTAAATTCGATACTTGCATCTTCGACTCGCTTACTTGAATGTTAAATTGTTCGATGTTAATATTAATTTCTTCGATGTTAGAATCCGTGATTTTATTTTGTATAGAAAGGCGTTTTTAGTTTAAAGAGTCTGGTTCCATTGTGGGGCCAATACCCTTGGCCTCGAGGGTAATTTTACCCGTAAAAGTTGATTTTTACAACTCAAAAGAGAAAGAGGAAAGAAAAATTAAAGACTAAAAGAAATTTTTCACACTAAAAAAGACCATCAACTTTTTTTTTTTTTTTTTGTAAATAGAAAGAAAGTCCGAGTTTTTTTTCGGAGCACTACTAGTCCATATGACGGAAAAATCGAGACTTATGTTTTTATCATAAAGTATTCAATTCCACATAAAATTTCGTGCATGTTACCGATTCAGGGCCAGATTTAACATCAAGCTGGTTCGCTTTTGCCATAGAAAGATACTAAAATATGGCGCATGCAGGAGGCACATCTCCGCGATCTCGAGTTTTTTTTTTGCCTGTCCGAGCTGCTGTTCAAACCGTTAGATTTCGGTTCCCCCGCTAATCTTAACAATTTGTTTGCTTTTTAATTGGTTAAAATGTCGAGTCGAGCATGACATGAACTATGTATACATTTGTGAGTTTTAAGTAGGACATTATTGCATGTGACCTTAAATTTTGTAATTTTCAGAAAACGCAGGTATTTCTTAGTTTGCTTAAATATATTAGTTACAGCTTAAGCAGTTGGGGCAACTTGGACAATATAGTCTAAGAGCTAACCCTACGCCTTAAGTGATTTATTATTGTTATTATTTCTTGCCTTCACATTGCGGGTACCTGCCGTTTGAGTCCGAGTCTTTTAACACTCGCACGTTATCTATTGTAGCTACATCTAAACTACGATATTCGATTTATTCATTCTCATAAATTATAAATAGCGCATTGAACCGTGAAGCATGCGCCTGTCCACCAAATGGCCGGCGACCCTGTGCGGAAACTCACATTTGAGAGGATAAACGGACCTCAAGGTGGCGCCAGAGCATCTGACAAGTGGCTCGACATTCCCAATCTTAGGCTGACCGCTTTGTATTGATTAAGATGCTTAAGCTTGACTTCACTCGTGTGTTAAGGCCCTGGGGAAGTGTGTGGCGAGTATGCTTGATTTGCTCATTTACGGTTCACTGAAGTCGAGTTGGGAAGAAGATAACTGTCGACTCCTTAAATTGCAAATAATATTCTAATCAGATTTAATAAAAGATGTGTGACCAGTTTGTGTTACATTTGTCGACGCTCTGTTACGGCCTACTAAACGATTTCCATTTTTTTTATTGCTGGGTATTATAGTTTTAGTCAGAAGTTTGCAGCGCAGTGAGGGAGTCATCTCCGACCCTAGAAAGTATATATATTCTTGATCAGCATCAACAGCCGGGTCGATCTAGCCATGTCCGTTTGTCCGTCCGTTTCTACACAAACTAGTTCCTTAGTTTTGAAGCTATCTAAATGAAACTTTGCAGACAGTCTTCTATATACTCTCACTCGTACATAAGTCGGAACAGGCCAGATCGGACGACTATCATATAGCTACCATTCAAACAATCCGTAAATATGTTTAAAAAAAATATAACTGATTTTTAACATATTTGGATAAACTCTTGGTATAAGCTTTATTTAAAAATTTGGAATTGTGCATTCAATTTTATAATTATCGGACTACTATATCATACAGCTGCCATAGAAACGGTCGGGAAATTAAAAAGAAATAGTATTTTTTGTTTTCAACATAACTACTCCTTCTACTTTGAGATACAAGCATTTCATACTATTTCAGAATTTCTTAAACATCGGACGACTGTATCTTATAGCTGTCATACAAACAATCGGTAAATGTGGAGGAAAAGACCATTTTACTTAACATGTAGAAAATATAAAAAAAATGTAAAACTGTAAAAATAAAATGAATATGAGTAATTCATTTTATATTTGATAGGGATAGGTTATAATTGATATAATTAGAGGGATACAAAATTAAACGTGCCGCAGTAAGCTTCCTGTCTTGTAATGTTTATTTTAATTAATTTTATATTTATTTATTTAAGAAGTCTTTAAATCCTTTTGATTGCAGTATATAGAGCTATTGTCATATAATTGGCACAAAAAAATGTAGTTTTTTTCATTTTTTTTTTTTCAAAGTGTTAACCTCGTAAAAGTGTGGTCGCTGTTAAAGTTGATTATTGGGAATTGCTTAAGGCATGCTCTGATATTTAATACATCTGAAATGCAGAGATGTACATATGTACATATATAAGACAAAATGTGCTTAATTGTGCGTTTTCCAGCATTGACCTCATCGAATGTGGTTGCAATACTCCCTTTCCTTTCACTAAGTGCGTCAGTATAGTCCGTAGACATTGCCTGTAAGCCACTTAAAATTAATTAAGTGCTTTGTAATTATACCCGGTATCCATAGGGTACAAGAATATTAACATACAGCTTAATGCGAACCTAGATTGTATGTAAAAGGCAGCAGTGGTTATCCATATTTTTGATCAGAGTCACCAGTCCAGTCGAGCAAAAAAACGCTGCTAAAGTTACAAGTAAAGTTATAATTGTACTTCCCATATTATTTATGTGAATAAATACTTATATGTTTCATTTTCAGACGCCTATCAGGTATCAAGTAGCTTTCGGAATCAGCGGTATCATTCAATTTAATCAATGCGACTGACTTCACTCTGAATTAACTATATTTTTTAAATCATAAAATCTAAAGTTTTAATTTTTTATTTCACATTATTTAATTTTGTCGTCTCTTTGGCATAATTATCATAGAAAAATATAACTAGAAAAAAGTCGGCTATAAGGTAAATCCACGAGTGGGTAAAATCACGTAATCCTTTTAAATGCAATCAGCCTTTTATAATTGCTTTTCACAATTTCGAGGCATAAAATTTATTTAAAATGAATAGATGTGATGGCCAGGTGGGCTACGTAGTAGATCGTTCAACTTGAATTGTTGAATGTTTGACTTTGTATTTGGAGCCTGAGACAAGCTTTGTGGCTGCACCCACCACTGTCTCGCCATCACTATGTGGGTCTGAAACAAAAACAATTAAATTAGGTAAAATTCCTTATTGGCACACACTTACCTATGACGAGGTGCACCATCAGCACTCTGTGCTCGCTAGTGTGCTGCCATACGTTTAGATGGTGCACAGATCTACCAAGAAAAAAAACTAATGGTAATAGGTTGCTTAGATGCCATCAACTTATCCACTCACCTGACGCCCTCAATATTAGCCAGGTCGCGTTGCAAACTCTGCAAGCAGAGGTTTGGCGGTACTGCGTCCAGGAGGATAGACACTGATTCTCTGAACAACTGAACCGTCGTTAAAATTACAATGACCGAAAACAGTAGTGTACACATCGGATCAGCATACTTTGCACTTGGCTGAAATGATTTAAAATGTTGTATTTTTAGACCCTTGCAGGATATTATAATTTCAGTCGGAAGTTTACAACGCAGTGAAGGAGTCATCTCCGACCCTATAAAATATATATATTTTTGATCAGCATCAACAGCTGAGTCGATGTAGCCATGTCCGTCTGCCCGTCCGTCCGTTTGTCCGATTATAAGCAAACTCTTCCTCAGTTTTGAAGCTATCGATATGAAACTTTGCAGATAGTCTTATATATACTCTCACTCGTACATAAGTCGGAACGGGCAAGATCGGACGCTCATATAGCTGCCATACAAACGATCCGTAAATTTGTAGAAAAAAATTATAACATCACCATTTTTTAACATATTTTCATCTACTCTGAAATATTTAATTTTTATACCCTTGCAGGGTATTATAATTTCAGTCAGAAGTTTGCAACGCAGTGAAGGAGTCATCTCCGACCCTATAAAGTATATATATTCTTGATCAGCATCAACAGCCGAGTCGATCTAGCCATGTCCGTCTGTCCGTCCGTTTCTACGCAAACTAGTCCCTCAGTTTCGAAGCTATCTGAATGAAGCTATCGGAATGGGCCAGATCAGACGACTATATCATATTGCTGCCATACAAACCATCAGTAAATTTATTGAAAAAAACGTATAACTTCACTGTTTTTTAACATATCTTGATCAACTCTCGGTTATAAGCTTTATTCTTGATTTTTTGATTTAATTTTATAAAAATCGGACTACTATATCATATAGCTGCCATAGGAATGGTCGGGAAATTTTTAGAAAAAAATTATAACTGTCAGTTTTCAACATAACTTCTACTTTGAAAGACAAACATTCTATATTATATCAGAATTCAGAATCGGACGACTATATCATATAGCTGATATACAAACAATCGGTAAATGTGGAGGTAAATTACATTTTACTTTACATGTAAAATGTAAAAAATGTAAAAAAATTTTAAACTGTTAAAATTGTTTATATTATATTATATTGGGATAGATTAAAATTTATACAATTGGAATCTGCAAGGGTATACCAACTTCTGCGTGCCAAAGTTAGCCTTCTTTCTTGTTTTATTTTGCTTCAGAATTTTGGATTTAATTTCATAAACGAACGATCGGTAAATGTTAGGGAAAATTAAATGTTACCTTACATGTAAAAAATGTAAATCTGTCAAACTAAATATTACTTTACATGTACACAACTTACGAAGCCGTTGTATATTTTTATGTATTTTGAGACTTGTAATATTTTAGAATTTCTGTTGTAATTTTATGATAATCGAACGACTCTATCATATAGCTGCCCTAGGAACGATCGGAAAATAATTGAATAAAATATAACCGTCTTTCCGTTCGTCTGTCCGTCTATCCGCAAACTAGTCCCTCAGTTTTGAAGCTATCTGATTGAAACTTTGTAGATAGTCTTATATATACTCTCACTCGTACATAAGTCGGAACGGGCAAGATCGGACGATCATATAGCTGCCTTACAAACGATCCGTAAATTTGTTGAAAAAAAATTATAACTTCACTGTTTTTGAACATATCTTGATCAACTCTCGAATTTAAGCTATATACCTTATGGAAATAAGTATATGTGCATTTTTTAATATCCTTATATTTTCTTTAAAGTTAGCCGTACATTTTTTTCAGGTATGCATGTCAGTACTCTGATCTATTATGAACAGCTCGACCTTCAATGGTCTTTTTTTAATTTCATTCTTTGGACAGTTTCTTTAAAAAATGTGTA
>VNJR01005295.1:0-15347 GCA_008042585.1 Drosophila punjabiensis
CTTGGTGAAGAGAATGAGGTCCGTCTTATCCGCGTTGATACTGAGTCCTACCTTGTCCGCCCACTCACATATCTCCCTGAGCGTTAATTCCATAATCGAGCTGACGGTCGATGGACTTACTCCCGTGATAATTATGCTTATGTCATACGCATAGGCTGTTATCTTTGGTGCTTTCCTTTCGAATCTCTTGATAAGGTCGTTTACCACCAGATTCCATAGGAGGGGCGATAGGACACCGCCTGGCGGCGGTACCCCAATCGGATTGTACCCGCCTGCTACTCAGAAGATTTCCTATCCACTTGTTGATGGCGGGGTGCGTGTTGGTCGCTTCTAGGCGCCTGGTCCCCTTGGATCGCAATGGGGAAGAGTACCTTCGCCTTTGGGATGGACGGGATTAGCTCCCTATCCACCACCTCCAGCTTGGCCCCCTCCCACGGTGCCTCCAGTTGGCAGACCGCTTGCGTCAGCCACTTTCTCGTCGGGTCATCCATGCACTTCAGGATTTTGACCCCGTTCAGCCACCCGGCACCATCAAAAGTGGGCATGGGAGCTTCGGGATCTTCCTCCATCCGTGCCAGCAATGACTCAACGAGCTGCGCATGCACCGTCTTCCACCGCGTCTCGGACATCTTGCCATTTTCATCGCTTCTGTCAATGAGTGCCACGATCAAGTGTCGTTTGGTCCCCCACTAACTTTGGCGGGCTTCGTGTTGGGCTTCTTCGCTTTCTGGGGAGGGCCTACCACCTTAGGCCCGCGTCGCCGCTTGCTCCCCGGTGCGTCCATAATGGCGCTTTCGGTTGAGCGTTGCCTTTTGTTGGCAAGCATCTCCTCCACCTTGTTAGCGAATCCGCCCGTTGAGGTCATATGGGGGAGTTTGGCTTAGTGAAGCCTGCCTTCCGCGAATCTTTCCTCGGCCCAGGTAAGCTTGCCTTCTTCTCTGGGGATAGGGCGGCTTTTTTCTGGAGCCGGCTCTGGATGCGAAGGGTAGCCTTGTACTGCGCCTTTGCCTTCATCCCCTCGCTTCCGCGCTTTGGCCCGTCCCTACGCGGGGAGCTGGTGCCTGGTTTCGGCGAGCGGACAAGGCTCTCCTCCTCTTTTTTCTGCACGCTCTCCAGGACCGAGTCTGTATCGACTATGGCACCTGAGCGGCTTAGCTTCCCTTGCGTCGCTATAGTGGCAGTAGCTTTGCAACCGACATGACCTGCTCCCGTCATATCAGAGGTGTAGCCGCTGGCGACACGCAAAGGGGATTGCTCCCCTCCGTGCCCGCCGGTGGTAGCGGTCACGCCTTCCACCTTTTCGAAAAAACTCTGTCTCCGACTGAACACATTGAAGCTTTTCAGAAAATCGTTGAAATAGTTCAAAAACACGAGTATCACATACAAATTGAAAAAATTCAAAATGGCGCCAAGATCGGCCCAAGTCTTCAGCGTTTGAACCCTTTCATTCATGAAGATACGGGTACTTGGTGCAAATTTTCGTTGTTGCGAGTTGGGGGGCGACTAGCTAACGCTCCTATATCGTATGATGCCAAGTTTCCCTTGCTGTTGACGAAACGCTCCCAATTTATACAGAGCTACGCCCGGCATCTGCACCATTCAAATTTTATTGTCGGTCCACGAGCACTAGTGAGCATCCTACGACAGCGTATTTGGACCGTAAACGCTCAGGAACTCTGCAGTCAGACAGTTCGATCATGTGTGCGCTGCTTTAAATGTAAGCCTCGACTGATGACTCAAATTATGGGAAATTTACCCGCAGATAGACTCCGTGGTCTCCGCCCATTTGCTATATGTGGCGTTGATTTTTATGGCCCTGTCTATACGACATTTAAAATAAGAGGAAGGCCTCCGTACAAATCGTACATTGCCCTGTTTGTTTGCTTTGCGTCCAAGGCGGTTCACTTAGAAATTGTTTCAGATCTAAGTACTGACTTCTTTTTATTGGCTCTTCAAAGGTTCATTGGATGTCCCCAAACAATTCACTGCGACAACGCGACGAACTTCGTCGGAGCAAGTCGCCACTTCCTGGCTCTTCGCGAAAAGATCGAGGAGCAGGCAGACGCGATTCGCGAATTCGCATCAAGAAGCGGATGCGAATTTGCGTTCACACCGCCTCGGGCTCCGCACATGGGCGGGCTATGGGGGCAGGTGTCAAAACTGCAAAGCACCTACTCCTACGAGGGGTGGGCAGCGCGCTCCTCAACGCGGAACAGCTGGGGACAGTCCTCGTCGGGATCGAAGCTGTAATGAACTCGCGGCCTCTCGAAGCGATGAGCCACGACCCAAGCGACGCAGAGGCGCTAACTACCGGGCACCTGCTGACAGACGGGCCGCTCCTCGCAGCACCAGCACTCCGGACCCCGGACCAGGCGGGTCTCAGTTGCTGGCGGCGATGGTCCCGGGAGTATGTCCTGGGCCTGCAAATTCGGGGCAAGTGGCACCACCAGGAGGAGAACGGCGAGGAGGGAAAGCTCGTCGTCGTCGCAGAAGACAACCTTCCTCCTCTACAGTGGCTCCTGGGAAAGATTGTGATGACCCACGCAGGAGAGAACGGCATGGTCAGGGTTGTCGATAGTAGAAGGAGCGATGGAGCCGTTTTCCGGAGAGCGGTCCATAAGTTGGCGCCGCTACCAGTGGTTTGAAGCCGTGCAGGCGTTGGCTCATTTGAGTCGGATTTTGAATTTGTTTTATTTTGAAGTCTAGTGTAAGTTAGTTTAAGGCGAAGGCGGGAGCACAGAAAAGCTCTCTCTCGCTCGTTGCGAATTCACCCGCCTTCGCCAACCGTCGTCAAGCTAGGCTTTAAGGTCTCTTGCGTGAAATATAAGAAATGGTCGAAAAATTGAAATCATATCGAGCGCACGTCTTTCGTTTTCGTCTTGCCGAATAAAAATAATTTCTTGCCACCAAAGTTGTTTTCGGTTTTCAATTTCTAAAAAACTATTTAGAAATTTCAAATGCTTACGATAGATATAATGAAACTATGGGCAAAAATTACGCGCGAGGTTACCCAAAAACTGGTGGATTCTATGCCTAGACGTCTGAGGGAGGTTCTCCATTGAAATGGCTATCCAACTAGCTACTAAAACCATAGTACAAAGCTTTGAGTGGATGCTCTTTTTTGAGTACTTTTGTTAAAAATTAATAAAAATATACAGGCCTGTTCCAGTTTCCACTCGGAAGTGGATTTTATAACATTTTCGGATTTCCCTTTAACATAAGCGAATTTTCCTTGTTGATTGAAGGATTTTTTATGCAATTTCCTTTGGTCCCTTTTGTTCCCAAAAACAATCAGCTGGCCTATGCGTTTATTTTGTCACAGTTTTGCTAATTAGGGGCTGATCAAATTTCGGCATGCTCTAGTGTCCGACCTAAGAACGTTAATGGGGTACAGATTGATTGCAGAAAATCAAAGGCACAATCATTCTTGGCCGTAAAAAGTAAATTTTTAAAATTTGCAATCATCTGTTTTTGGAGGCAGTTCTAATAATTATCGACATAAAGTATTGAAAAACTCATGCAGATATCAGCAGATTTGCCCGCCCTGATTTAAAGATCGTTACCTTAACATTTAACCAAAATGTTTTTGCATTTCTTACCAGTAAACGAATTAAGAAAACGACAGTTATTAAGTGTTCGACGTAACATAAAACACTTAAAAAACAATGCTAGTATATTTAACGTTTTTATAATTACATTGTTCAAATTTACCTATATGCCGGTCAGCTGATTGGTGGTAGTGGTGCGAAATTGCTCATAGATAGTGTTGCAAAATTCAACTAAGAAAAGAGTTGCCGAAGTCGAGGAAAAATTTTTCTTCACATCATGCACCGTTTGTGCAAGCATTTATAATTGAACTGGAGTGGGCGGAATAAAAGCCAAAGGTGGGAGCCGGCGTCGTCAGCGGCCGATGGGATCTTCTAGTTGTTGTGGCAGGTGCAGCTGGAAGGTCCCAGAAGAAGAAGCAGAAATCGGGGCGGCGTCGGTTTCACTTTATAAATTCACTTGTTTATTCACTTGATTCGTGCTTAAGACTAACTTTACAAAAAACTTCTAATGCATTGCGGCGGCCGGTGGAGAGGCCCTTGAGAGGCGGAAAGCAGGGGGAGAGCGAGAACGGCCGATAAGTGGGAGAGCGGGCGCAAGCTTTAGCACAGCTAGAGCGAGCTTTCTTGCTCCCACACTGCCGCTCGAAACTAAGCGCCCTTCTGGCGCGAACAATAATAGTTCTTACAATAATAGAACAAATGAAATTGTTCAAAATGAATATGTGGCATATTCCTTCTGTTTATTTAGGTACGCTGACAACCCTAACAATGTCCCTCTCAGCGTCGACTTTTCCGTTCGGAAACTAGAATTACACAAAAGTAATTATTTATAAGTCAAGTATGCTACCTTTAGCAGTTATGCAGTAATGTTCCTAAAACATCATAGAATGAAATTCCATTTTTAATTGCTATTTTCATAATCTGATTGTATTTTAAAATAATTAATTTCGATTTAGCGGATCTGAATCCGCTGGGCCAATTGCAGTCGGAGTTTCCGAGCGATTTCGCTCAAAGTTTACAGAGACTTAACAGAAGGAAATACGAATCAGTGGGGATTTTTCGGAAGTGGAATCTAAAACAGGTCTGGGAAATCCGAATCCGAATAAATTTTGCGGAAGTGGAAATTAGAACAGGCCTGATAAATATTTGACCTAAAATAAAAAAAAATATCTGGATCTAAATGACATTTTTTAAATTAACAATTTATCTTGGTATTCTACTCTCTAAGAAATTCAAATCCACGTTAAATCCACGTGGATAACTTTCGCAAGAGGCACAAAATGGACGAAATCAACGAAGATAATTAGAGAAACGAGAAGATTCATAGTAAACAGACGAAGTGGCATGAAGCAGAAATGCCAACAAGTTCTTCGGGTATTTACATCAAAATCATTTCTTCGATTAGCATTCGAATATGAACCAGGTGTTGAATATTACGCTCATTCCAAAGTGGTTTTTGGTCTTTCGGACAAGGAATGAACGCATTGACATGCACTTAAACTACAAAATAAGCCAGTTGGAACGTGTTGCTCATCAGGAAAAGTAAAACTATCCAAAATTGAAACACCAGAACCATTAAAAAATTTACTTATCGGTACAGATCCAGATTCCTTTTCCTAAAGTCAATTAGCACATTCAATTCATGTTTTCAAATGAAATAGTTAACTATACTGCGGCAAACGGTCATTAATTTAATTTCCCTTTCTTCTTCGATACTTTAACCCTCCACGGCTATTTCATGGCGCACGATTAGTCAATAAAATATTTATGAACAAGAAAGGAAGCTAACTTCGGCACGCCGAAGTTTGTTTACCTATGCAGATTCTAATTGTATCAATTATAATCTCTCCATATTTAATATAAAATCAATTACTTTCATATTCAATAAATTTGTAAAATTTTTTTACATTTTTATACCCTTGCAGGGTATTATAATTTCAGTCAAATAATATGAATCGCTTGTACCTCAAATTAGATAAAATTTTGTTGAAAACTAACAAAGTTGTAGTTTTCTTTTTCTAAAAATTTCCCGACCGTTCCTATGTGACATAGTTGTCCGATTTTTATAAAATTAAATCCAAAAATCTGAATCAATGTATAAAGCTTATAACCGAGAGTTGCTCAAGATGTGTTAACAGTGAAGTTATAATTTGATTTCTACAAATTAACGGATCGTTTGTATGGCAGCTATAAGATATAGTTAACCGATCTGACTCGTCCCGACATATATACGAGTGAGAGTATATAGAAGACTTTCTACAAAGATTCATTCAGATTGTTTTAAAAGTGAGGGACTAGTTTGCGTATAATCGGACAGACGGACGGACATGGCTAGATCGACTCGGCTGTTGATGCTGATCAAGAATATGTATACTTTATAGGGTCGGAAATTTCTCCTTCACTGCGTTGCAAACTTCTATCTAAAATTATAATACCCTGCAAGGGTTTAAAAACGGTATAGAAGCCATCTTAAATGGCAACTTGCAAGGCGAAAATGTGTTTGCTGCCACGAATCCCTTTGATTCCTAGAGATGTGCCAATTAAATTTAAACGCACTCAATTTTCAATTAGATTGGCATTTGCTAGGACGATTAATAAGTCACAAGGCCACACCGGTGTGTATGTGGCTTAGATTTGGAAATACTATGCTTTTTCCACGGACACCTACATATATGTGGCATGTTTTCACTTGGGAAAACCATCAAGTTTGTTTGTGTTGGCTAAGGACGGACTAACCAAAAATATTGTACACTCTATTGCGCTAAGAGATTAAATAATGCATATTTTTATTGTCTCCCACAAATAATATACATGGCAAAATAACGTTTGCCGGGTCAGCTATGTAGCATTTGTTTGGGCCGAGCAAACGGGTCGGGTCTTCTAGTATATTATATGTTTTGTATTTTTGTAATAAACAAGTAAATAATGTTTCCTATGTACGTGGGCAGTCCGCTAAGTACTTAGCGTATAGTACATTCTCGTAGACGGCTACTGTCGAAATTTCAGCCAAATCGGGCTCGTAGTTTTGTTTTGACTGCGTGTGGAATCGCGCAGCGAAATCAAAGATCGCTTGGATGCTGTGTAAGGAGACTTTTCTCCTTCGATGGCTGCCGTCAAAAATTGGTTTAACGAGTTTCAACGTGGTCGCACGTCAGTTTTTGATGAGCCACGCCCAGGTGCCCCAAAAACGGCTACCACGAAGGATAATGTGAGAAAAATCCGCGATCTCGTATTGGCAAACCGCCGATTGAAGATACGCGAAATAGCTGAGACAGTAGGCATCTCAAAAGACCGCGTGGGTCATATCCTGCATGCAATTTTGGGCATGAGAAAGCTGGCGGCCGATTCGCCGCCAAATTGCAGAAAATACTGCCCCATTTGGCGAGGAAAAAATAGCTTTTCCATCATGACAACGCACCGGCTCACACTTCCGCCCTCGCCATGGAAAAATTCCATTCACCATACTCTCCAGATTTGGCCCCGTGTGACTTTTTTTGTTTAAAAACACAGAGGCTTATTTTGCAGACCTCGAGAAAACGTATTTTTAAGACGGGTTAAAGAAATTGGAACATCGCTGGGCCAAGTGTATTGAGCTAAAAGGAGATTATGTTGAGAAATAAATCTCCACTTTTCCAAAATTTTTGTTTTTCTTTTGAAGGCTAAGTACTTATCGGACCAAAGAGTGTAAAACTTTATAGAGAGGGTATATACTATGCTTTGTCTGCCTTAGGCTTGACGGCTAGGGGAAAAAGGGAAAGAGCGAAATTGATTTTTGTTTTATGTTTAGCTTTCGTTTATTATGTACACAATGAAAAAGTGTAAGTGGGTGTTCACGCCAAAAGGCGCTTATTTTTGAAAGGCAGTGTGACCCAGCTTGCAGCCTCAAAATGTCTATTTTAATCTCTCTCCCACTCTCTATCCGAACTCCCCAAAAGAGCTTGAAATCCGTTCTACCAAGCTAGGTTTAAACTCTAGTGTAACTACCCTAAAGTACTGGGAGCTAGTTCGTTGGAACTGATATTACTAGTTTTAAAGGCACCACCAGCACCCACTTTCCTAACCCTAGGCAATGTAAAACTTCGTTTCCGTTTTTATATGAAATGTCCTCTTTTAAGGTTCAATCACCACCACTTCATTTACCTGAATAATAGTTACGTGGGTACCCTTGGAAAGGGTAGTAAAGGTAAAAAAAAGTTAAAAATGTAAATTAGGCTAATCCCGAATTTGCTAACCTAAATAATGTTTTTTTTTTGCTTTTTTTAATGTCGTTGTAAAAGAATTTTTTAAAAAATGTATTAAAGGGTTAAAAATTATTATTTAATCACATACATATTTAGTAATTACATCCCATCAAAAACATACGAGTACTCACATTTATCCCGACTGGGATTCGAACCCACGTTCCAGAACTCACAGATCTGTCCGCTTACTATTCCGGCTACTGGAGAAAACCCAAATATATCAAATTCAATGACAGATCAATAAAAATATATATCACTCTCCCTCTCTCTCTCGGAGCTATGTTGTTTTATATAGTCTTCTGTTTCAATCTTATTCTTTCCAATCTTGTTTTAAAACTAACGCTTTATTTTGTAGTTTTTATCAGTTTAAACATTCGATAACAACGATTTACAGATGGTGCAAGTTGTTATGCTCATACATGCAATTGGTCCAGAAAGTGCCATCTAGCGGTCAGGCTTTTAGTTTTATCAATATTAATTAATGAACACAGTACGTATTTCACAGAAAATATTTCAATCTGCTACAAAGTAATTAATAGTTTTTAACAAAAAACAAGTTGTTACTTGTATGCTTTCCACAGGGTAATAGGTCGTTTGTTGTTATTTTACCATAGGGTCAGTAAGGGAGGTACCCATACACCAACTAGCTAGGTACCTAGTTCAGGCAAGGCCTTTCGACACTTCCAGTACTGTAGGGTAGTTTCAATTTACATGCGATTTAATAAACATCCAAGACGAACACCGCGCAAAAGCACAACAAGTCCTACGTGGTTTTCTTATTGAGGACCTTTAGGTTAAAGCCGCCCCCCCCAAACATTGGCCCATTTTCCAGGAGGTCCGGTGGCTTTAGCACCGCACAACATAAATACAGTTTTCTTTGTTGCTGCCAGTCATACAATAAGGTTTCCGAAACTCAATTCGTCAAACTTCTCTGAATGATTTTTTGTCTTCAATCCATGTCCGATTGATTCGACACTACGACAGCTTCCAATTCCAAGTCAAAATTAATTTCTGCAAATTTCCAAGTTCCAAAATCTTAAGTCTATGTTTAAATATATGCCTTAGTCACAGTGGAACATATAGTTTCCAATTCCTTTTCGTTTTCTGTGTTCCGTTTGCATTTATTTACACATACACATATCCAATACAGTCCACTTCACAAATCTACAATTTACTTAAATAGGTATTCACATATTTTTTCAAGTCCTATAATAATGACATAAATATATCCACGTAATTTCCATACAATTTTCTGTGAGTTCCGAAATCTAAGTGTATTTGAATAAATGCCAAAAGCCACAATGAATGTTCCTTTTCTGAAAAGTTTCCAATTCCTTTTCGTTTACTGTGTTCCGCTTGCATTTATTTACCCGTCTATACACGCAGTCCACTGCACTGTTCTGCAATCTCCGTAAACAATTTACTCCACATTCAATAAAAATATATGTACATATATTTACAATAAATATACAATACACTCTTACAAATTTACTCTATAAGGTATTAAAATATATTTTACACAACAAATATACATACATCCGAATGGTAAATTATAAGTATTCATCCAAATTTACAAAAGAATAATTCCAGCAACGCCGACTTAATTAGTACATTCATTTATTTACTCTCCCTTGTTCTATCCTGAGCATATAAACATATACACATTGCATCCCATACATACATACATAATCAACTGCAAGCCGGGGCGTGTGTGTGAAGTTGCCGAGTACGGTTGCACCGCGGCGGTTCTCCCGCAAATTGTGCGTTGTGAGTGGGTTGCAGCAAGGCCCCGCGCGACTCCGGGCTTGTTCCGGCTTGGTGAGGCTCCCTTCTCTCCTTCTGAGTACTCACCTGCTGAGTCGGGCCCCTGTTGTCCACGGAGGACCCGGCGATCCAGTTCCTCAAATCCTAGCCTCTTAGGTTGGCGGTGAGAGTGGAGAGAGTGGTGAGAGTATTTCCTCCAGGTACTTTCTTCATTGTTGTTGCCGCAACACGCACGCACTTATGTTCCGAAGTGCAAGGATGGCATACCTTTTCGGGCTGCTGCTCCTGATCCTTGGCAATTGGAGGTGGAATCCGGTTTGGACCCCGATTCCATGGCTCGCACAGGGGCCTTATAGATGGAAAAGGTCAAGGAGCTGACCAATTGCCATCCCCACCGCCCTGCGGTACACCATAATACGGGGCTCTGGCGACCGAGCAGTAGCGGTAAAACTCCCACCTGACTAGTCACGGGGAAACCCCTGACCAACGAGGGACCCCGAAAGTACACACGCCTGTTCCTCGCCTTCCTCCGCGTAGCGTCTGTCCCATTATGAGCGGCTATGCGTTCTGCGTCTGCGCCATAGCCGGCAGAAGATCAAGATCTGCAGCAAGCATTAGCTACACTTCATGCTAAACCGAGGTAGCGTCTGACCCACATTGGGCGGCTACTTGGTCTGCGTCTGAGCCACAGTGGCCGGCAGTCTTAATTACCTGGAAAAAGGTATAAAATGCAGCCCCGCATTGGGCTAATAATGCGCTAAAAAGGAATGTCGAGTAAGAACTTAACTACTCCAGGTGGCAGCCACAAAAGTGGAAATCCACCCGCGGTTAACGCCGCGGCTAGGGCACAGATTCTGGAGGCCTAACCCACATTTCCTCCAACATGGCAGCGCCGGCGGCCCACTTGGCCGACGCCCCATCAGCAGCGACAAGTGTGGATTTAGGCGGTTTGGGTACCCTTCAAAGGCGATCGAAACTGCAGCGGACCCCCCCCCCACCACCGCCTACTCACGAATCGGAGAGAACCCTGTCCCCCAGCGGGCAGGAGACGAGTTCGGCGACCCCAATATCCAAAAGGGTCAAGGACTCCCCCAGCCCCCCTGTACCAGCTCATCCACCCAAGAAGATCAAGACGCCCAAGCCCCAGCTCAGGGAGATGGGTATGATCCTAGATAACCTGTTAGCCAAGGTCAACGAGAAGAAGGTCCGAAGCATTAATCAGGCCAGACTTCGACCAAGGGTCGCCCCCGTCCTAGAGGCCACAGCCCCGGTGGGGCCCCAAAAATTGGTTTGGGCTCGCGCCCCAACCCAGGATTCCCACCAATAACGTTGGCGGAGACCTAATGGGCGCTGGCAGCAGACCAGGCCCGAAGGCGCGGGCCTCGACCTCTCGTGGTCAGGTCAAGCGCCGTGGGAAACGCAAGAGATCCAGAAACGAGGCGATCATCATAACCCTCGCAGCCCAGATGTCCTATAGCGAGGTCCTGAGCAAGGTTACGCGCACTCACGAGGCCAGAATGGCAGGAGTCGGCGACAGAGTCAACAGAGTGAGGAGAACTGCGAGGGGCGAGCTCAAAATTGAGCTTAAAAGGTCTGCTGCAGCGTCCCTCAACGCTCTCAAGGAGAAAATCGGAAGTGCGCTAGGCGGCGGTATGCCGATCCGCACAGTGTCGCCGCAGACCTGCTTCCTTATCCGGGACCTGGACGAGCTGATGACCAGGGAGGAGCTTTCATTAGAGCTCGCGTCTCAGGCTAACCTCTCTCGTAGCTCGGTCACTATCAAAAGCATCCGCTCCCTCCCAAGAGGGGGCCAGGTGGCGACGTTCTCCGTCCCAGAGTCAGTGGCTGGCTCAATCTCCAGTCTTGGGAGAGTCAAAGTCGGCTGGACTAGGTGTCGCCTCAAGAAGATAGAGTCCCGTCCCGAGTGCTTCCGCTATATGGAGCCAGGACACATAGCGGCCAGGTGCACTAGCACCACCGATAGGAGCAACTCCTGCTTTAGGTGCGGCCAGGAGGGCCATAAAATAGCCGCCTGCAACAGCAGTCCGCGCTGTTTTAGATGCCCCGATTCGAACCGCAGCGATACAAACCACCAGGCAGGCAGTCGCCTATGCCCCCGGGAAGGTTAACTAGAGCGGTCAAAAACAAAAGGGCATGAAAGTGGTTCAACTGAATGTGAACCACTGCGCGGCAGCTCAAGACTTGCTGTCACAAGCGGTCCGAGAATGCGGTGCTGACGTTGCGGCCATCAGTGAGCCGTACAGGATAGACTCAGGTCCACACTGGGTTGCAGACAGCTCTGGCAATGCTGCCCTATGGTCTTGCGGCATGGCACCTAAGAGGTTGACGGACGTATGCTCGGAGACTGGCTTTGTGCGGACCAAGTTGGGAGGCTGGTGGATTTATAGCGTCTACCTGGCACCGAGCATGTCACTGACTGTCGTGGTCTGAACTCGGCCCATCGTCTAGCGGCACTACGCATCTGTAGCGCCTTCAGGTGTCAGATCAGGCCGCGTTTGTCCTGGCCGGCACTCCGCCGTTGGACTTGCTAGCGGCAGAGAGAGCCAGCATTTACCGCTAGACTAGAGGTAGGGCACTGACACCCCGGGAGAAGCAGGAGCTACGTACCGCGGTGAAGGACGCCACTCTAGCAGCGTGGCAGGATCGGTGGGATTCAGCGGCCAAAGGCAGATGGACGCATCGCCTGATCCCACACCTGGAAAGCTGGCTAAAGAGGAAGCACGGTCAGGTAAACTTCCACCTGACCAGATTCTTAGCGGCCACGGATGCTATCGTAGATACCTGTGACGATTCGGCCACGAAGACATCGATACCTGTGCGTGCTGTCACGGGCAACGCGTGGAGACGGTGGAACACACCGTCTTCGAGTGCGAGAGATTTGCCTGGGAGCGGACATCCTTGGGGGCCAGGCTGATGACCACTATATCAGTGGAAAACCTGGTTCCTCTGATGCTGTTATCCGAAGCAAATTGGCAGGCTGTGTCGGACTTTGCTGCTAGGGCCATGGTGGGACTTCGAGCAGAGGAGTGGCGCAGGAACCAGGTGGCATCTTAGGTCGGGAACAGGGCCCGCGTGAAGCATTGCTTCGCGGCCGTACCGCGCGGCAAACAGTCCTCGATCCTATGTAACCCGCAACCATTCTATCCCCTCTTACTGTAAATATTAAATAAATAAATGAAATTAAAAAAAAAAAAAAACTGCAAGTCGGGGCGAGTTGGGTGATCGACCCCACGTTTGCGAGCTCCTCTAGGGCAAGATAGTGCACCTGGTCCCTGAGCGAGGCATACACAGGGAGTGATCATACAGCGATTCTCACTGCGTTGGATACCGGGCGAGTGCAACCAGCACACCAGCTTCCCCAAACACGAAGGGGATACAAGGCCGAAACCTTGGACATCCAACGCAACGCAGAGCAGACGGCGGATTCTGCCATGGACCAACTCCGGGGCAACGCTTACAGGATGGTCGTCAAAAAGATGCATGGGGCAAAGCAGGGCAAACCCCTCGACGAACAGCATCGACAAGATTGTCGAGCACTTGTTTCCAAAGACGGATAACCCGAGCGACACGCTTGAGAGAGCATCGCACTCACTTTAAGGGTTCGACCCAGTACTAAAGACTGAGATTCAGCAACTGCTACGAGGATCAAAGAGTCAAAAACCCCTGGTTCCGATCTCCTTCCCAACAGAGTCCTGAAACTTGCTCTTTCGCTTCGCCCGGACTTGTTCGCGGCGATCTACAACATGTTTAGGGAAGGTACCTCCCCCAAGAGATGGAAAGTTCAGGGACTGGTCCTGCTACCGAAACCAGGGAAGCTGCCAGAAGACTCATCCGCTTTCAGACCAATCTGCTTGATTGATGGGGCTGGCAAGGTGCTGGAGCAGCTGATCCAGGCTTTAGGAAGGCTACGTCGACGGTCGATGCCATCTTTAAAGTGGTGGACATCGCAAAAGCCTCCATTGCGGATACACGGTGGAAGGGTTGTGCGAAGAAGTACTGCCTGATAGCCACGCTGGACATCCGCAGCGCCTTCAATACGGCGAAGTGACTAGCACCATCTTTTGTGGAAATGACATCTACCGCATTTAAAGCCATCTTGGACACAGACCGAGTAAGTTTTGGCGCAGGACCGGGGCATACTCGAACACGAATTCTGCTGATCAGCGTTATTCGACTGACCTGGACCACGCGCTCGGCGCGATCTGGGTCGCTATTAAGTTGGTCGTCGTCAAAATAAAAGACGAATCACGGAAAAAGAAGAAAACGAAACTATGGTTCGTGTGACTGCAGTGGAAACAGCACCAGCGAAAAGAGTGTCAATGGCAAGCGAAGAAAAATAATGCGCGCCCGCATCGGACAAGTTTGGCCATGAATGCACGGAGTGAATAAAATGAAAAACAAGAAAGGAAGCTAACTTCGGTACGCCGAAGTTTGTATACCCTTGCAGATGCCAATTGTATCAATTATAATCTATCCCAATATAATATAATATGAACTACTTTCATATACATACAATTTTTAGTTTTACATTTTTTTACATTTTTCACATTTTTACATGTAAAGTAGAATTTAATTTTTCTCCACGTTTACCGATCGTTTGTATGGCAGCTATATGATATAGTCGTCCGATTCTTATGAAATTTACAACAAAATTCTGGAAAAAATATGAAATACTAGAACCTCAAAGTAGAAGAAACTATGTTGAAAACTGACAAAGTTATAATTTTTTTCTAAAAATTTGCCGACCGTTCCTATGGCAGTTATATGATATAGTAGTCAGATTTTTATAAAAATTAATCTAAAAATCCATAATATTATATAGAGTTTATATTCGACAGTTGATCAAGATATGTTGAAAAATATTGAAGTTATAATTTTTTTTCAACAAATTTACGGATCTGTTGTATGGCAGCTATATGATATAGTTGCCCGATCCGGCTCGTTCCGACATATATACGAGTGAGAGTATATAGAAGACTATATGCAAAGTTTTATTTAGATAGCTTTAAAACTGAGGGACTAGTTTGCGTAGAAACGGACAGACGGACAGACGGACATGGCCAGATCGACTCGGCTGTTGATGCTGATCAAGAATATATATACTTTATAGGGTCGGAGATGATTCCTTCACTGCGTTGCAAACTTCTGACTGAAATTATAATACCCTGCAAGGGTATAAAAATAAACACAGCGAATGCTGCTGCAGGCCTTATGATGCCTTTAAAGAGATACCCTTCTTTTCGAAAGCTTTGTATGTATTTCTATATGTCTTTCTCGAATTATTTTTAAATGTCGGACCTGGACTCTGGAATTTTGGAACTTATTGTAAATATATATATGTATTCCGTGGCTCGGACGTGTGGCTTGTATAATTTGGAAAATTAATTTATTGAAAATGAATTTATTATTAATTCAGGAAATTATTAGCTAATAATTAATTATTTTGGCACGTAATTATCGCGACGCCGGAAAAGTGAATGCGGGGGAAAACTCACTGTGTTTTGCCGTCAGCAAAGCAGTGCATGCATGAAGGACCCGCAAGAAATAAGAAAGACAAAAAACAACAACACGGCCGCTGCGGCGGTTAATGCCAATAATGTTGAATACTCGTGGATTTTTGACGTATAGTTTTTATACCCTTGCAGGGTATTATAATTTCAGTCAGAAGTTTGCAACGCAGTGAAGGAATTATCTCCGACCCTATAAAGTATATATATTCTTGATCAGCATCAACAGCCGAGTCGATCTAGCCATGTCCGGCTTGTCTCGTCAG
>VNJR01005299.1:0-19590 GCA_008042585.1 Drosophila punjabiensis
GTATATGTATATGTATATGTATATGTATATGTATATGTATATGTATATGTATATGTATATGTATATGTATATGTATACATATATGTATATGTATATGTATATGTATATGTATATGTATATGTATATGTATATGTATATGTATATGTATATGTATATGTATATGTATATGTATATGTATATGTATATGTATATGTATATGTATATGTATATGTATATGTATCTGTATTCGAGTTTTTTATAAATGTCAAACCTGGGCTTTGGAACTCAGAAGCCAATCGGAATCGTAATATATATATATTTTTTTTTAATCTGTTTATTTTAATGGTATTAACTCTATAATATTCCGTGAGCAGAAAAGCATATATGGTCACACTATGGCGAACATTGAAGCTCATGTAATTATACCCTTGCAGGGTATTATAATTTCAGTCAGAAGTTTGCAAGTTTGATCAGCATCAACAGCCGAGTCGATCTAGCCATGTAGTAGCCATTTACCCATTCACTGTTTTTAAACATATCTTGACCAGCTCTTGGTTATGAGTTTTATATGTTATTTTAGATTTTCGGATTAATTTTATATAAATCGTACTACTATATCAAATTGATATATAATATATATATATATATATAAATTGAAAACTATAAAAATAAAATGAATATAAAAGTAATTCATATTATATTAAATAGGGATAGATTATAATTGTTACAATTAGAATATGCAAGGGTATCTAAACTTCGGTGTGCCGAAGTGAGCTTCCTTTCTTGTTTTTTAAATTAATTAGTTAGTTAGAAATTTATGCCTTGACTTATTTGGCTGACCGCTGCTGTATTTGTCTCGGTACTGTTTTCGATGACAACGCGTGAATACTACTACTACTTCAGTATTTCGAAGAAGAAGAGGGGCGGAAAAAAATAGTCAATTCCTATGGCGTTGACTAGCCGACGATTATATATGTAAATATGACTTACTTGGCCAACTTTTGCTGTAATTATCTCGGTACTATTTTCGATGGCAACGCTTATGTGTATATTTGTTTGTACACTAGCCGTTTGCCAAAGCGGAATATTTATTTATTTAATTATTTAGAAAATTGCAAATGTCTGCCATTATGTGCCATATCTTTACCTCTGACCGTATAAGGAGTATAATGATATGCTCCGACTCACATCAGGTGGCAATTTATATATTAACATCTAAGGACAATTCAACATGAAACAAAAAAAATTATTCATTATAAGCCGAACGTATGACGCTAAAAGGGTCATGCATCTCGAAATTCGATTTACAAATATCCAAAGCTATCGGCCGAAAGTAACGAGAAGGTCTTGCAGGAACTGAGTAACTCAATCGACTTTAAAGATAAGAAGAAGATGTCTATTAATGAGTTTGTGAAGGAACATCACAGCCGCAGCCTGTCGATATAAGATGGGAGGTGTAGTGTGGGTCCCAGTAGAGCAAACAAAAAAAATTGTTTCTGAACCGATCCAATAAGATCTTGAAACTTCGCATATAGTGGTGACCATGCGCACGAACAGTATCACAGAATTTGCTGAACAAGAGAGACATAAAAATGTCAAACTCCTATGACCAGCGCTTCACAAAGGTAAAAACGCCTTTGGCTTTACCAAAATTTATGCCTATATGGTCGGTGAATTTTAAGTTACGCTTAAACAGAACTCCAAGGTCAGTAACTATATGGATCCCTATAGAATAATTTGCAAAAAAAAAAGTTTTTAAAAAAAATACATAAATTAACATTTAAAGTTGTTGAGGAATAGCAAATTGTTATTGCACCAGGACTGCATGTTATTTAAGTCAGTTTTCAAAAGTATATGAGAGCCTGAATTCGTCAGTGGCAAACATAGTTTTACATCATCTGCTTACACTACCACGTGGGAATAAAGAACCACTTTAGGCAAGTTGTTTATAAAAAACACTCGAAGTTACGTGGTCATGATTTGAAAATGAACTTGAAAGCAAATTCTTGCGATCGGTTCGATAAATAAGTAGCGATCCAATTGCTTAACAAAACAGTGAAAGCCTAAAAGTGTTCGTTTTTTCAACAGCAGCTGGTGATTCAGCGAATAAAAGGCTTTGCTGAAGTCTGTAAAGATAACGTCAGTTTGTGTGTTGTTTTTGAACGTGTTTCTAATGACAGCACAAAGCTCATGAAGGTTTGTGGAAGTCTACATTTTTTTCATAAAGCCATGCTGCGAGGGGGACATTTTTTTGCCACATTGGTGTTGACGCAGAGCAGTAACTAATAGTTCGAATAATTTGGGAATCGTGCTAAGCTTTGCAATTCCTCTGTACATTTTCATTTTACATTTACTATCCTCTTTATGAAGGGCAATTAAGAAAGATTCCTTTCAACAATTATGAAAAAATTAAAGTTGAAGGGATAACGGATACAGCTTGGAGATTTTGAAGAACATAATCTTCACTGATCGTGGGCATAAAAATCCAATTTGAGTGCGGAAGAGAATATGAATACGATGGGGTTGTATCGAAACTAATAGATAAATTCGTTGATTGGAAAAATTTTGCAAATAAGTTCGCGATGTCAGGCTCGTTAGACGCGGACACAGTGTTGAAATGAAGACAGGCAGAAATGAAGATTTAAGATTTTCGTTTAGAATTAACGAATTAAGATTCTTCTGAAACTTGTTTCTACACCGATTTAGGTAATTATTGTAGCATTCCGAACTGTGAGTCAAGAAATTATAGCAAGCTTTTAAATATCTGGTACGGTCAACTTGCAGCCCGGTTCTGCTGAATTTATTAAAAAGTCTTGACTTCACATTTTTTAAAATACAAACTTGACGAAAAAACCAGGGGGCTTATGTGAAACGTCAGGAGAGGAAAACGATGGAACATACATGTCAAAACCTGAGTAAAGTGTGTCGTAGAAACTTTCAACCATGATTAAGGGGATTGTCAAATAAGGTCCAATCGGCTGAAGTTATTAGATTAGATTATTATTAGATATTATCAGTGAAATTTGCTTTGTGAAAGCAACGAAAAGTTGCTGGCTCAGCCACAGGACAAGGCAGTAATGAAGTAAAAGCTTATATAATTATCTCCAGTGTGGGGTGATAAACGTCTTCAGGACTGGAGAGAGGACCAATTCTAGAGACGTAGACATTGGCAAACTCTGACGGAAATTAATCATGGTGTGGAGTGGGAACGAGAACATTAGAGTCAGGTGATGGCATTGAGGATATGGAAGGCAGGTTGAAGTCGCCAAAGACAATGTTTTCGATAAAAGATAAGTGCTGAGGATATGTATTGGTGTCAGACCAGTGATGGCATCCAGGATATGGAAGGTAGATTGAAGTCGCCAAAGACATTGATATGGTCATTCGCACCGAGATTCGAATCAATGTCTTGGCATAAGGATAAGTGCTGAAGATATACTTATATTAGTGTCAGACCGGGGTCGTTCAGGCCATACAAAAATGTCAAGAACCTTACTAAATAGAAAGTGTAATTTGTTACGAAGATATGTAACATACTTATCTGTTGGGTAAATCCTGAATATGTAAAATGTTGGGGGTTGGCCGCAGTTACCACAGGGTGAGCATCCGAAGCTAGCGATACGTCGTTGGAGGCAGCATCATGCAATGTGGATGCCTGATCGAAGTTGATAAGTTCCAGATCCGAAAGGAAGACGAGATCAGCCTGTCCAGATGTGGTGGCCGGTTCAGCGCCTTCCTATTCCGTGGGTAAAGCTGCTAGGGAGGCTCGCTGGGTCTTGAAAAAGCAAAAAACCATCGGAAAAAGGTTTCTCCTTGTTTTGTTTACGGAGTTTAGCAGTTGTAGCGTTTTAAAGTGATAATCCGCCTTCTGGAAATGGTTTGACAATTCCTTGAAACCGACCAACGACTGAAAGTCCAGGTGAGTTTGCTTGATGAAAACTCTCATATCGGATTAAATATGTAGGCAGCTCGGGCTCGTTCCGTCCAATCCACGACACGTGCGATCCGCGATTCGTGCGCCGGAGTAGCGGAGTACTATGCCACTGTCTTTATTTGATACGATCGAGTTGTTTTTGGATGATAAAGATCACATAAATAAATTTTCCTTATGAAGACTTTATATAAAGGGAGAGTGATATAAAGCACGTCCAACTCAAAGCAAAATTCGTATGTTTGGACTCCATTTCATAATCAACTTATTTCTATTATAAACACATCAAGAATGGCCATGCCAGAAACAAAAAAAAACCAAAAACCCTAAAAAAAAAAAATAAATAAATAATATATACAGAAAAATAAATACATGTTTATCTTAATAAATATACTAAAAAAATAACACCATATAATTACGTTATTTTTCAAAAGGAAGGAGATGTAATATATATCGAATGCGCACTGTACTTCATGCATTGCTGGATAAGTATAAACAAGCTAGGTGGCCGAAATCCGAGCCGATCTGCCGGCTAAGGGAACGTGTAAGTGTCGGCATATTTGTCATATGTATTAGAACTTGAGTGTATGTGTATATTCCCTCGCGCTCCAGACTCGATTTCTATCGAGCCGACGCTCTCATTCGGCCTTCGGGTCAAATACGACTCTCTCGCGCTCTCATTTTTCTCTTGTACAAAAATGGTTAATGAAAGAATGATTAAAAGATGATAAGAATTGTTGATGAAAAGATGATGAAAAAATTATCAAAATTAATCAGTCTTTCATCATCAAAGAGCGGCGCTTAAGTTTTCCCTTTCGTCGCACTCTTCCTCTCTCAACAAAAAGCTACGGGACCGTGTAAAACAAAACCAACAATAAGAGAAACCGTTGTTCTTGACCAGTGTTCTTTTTGTTTTTCACTCATAATTTTTGTTTTAAATGTATTAACTATTTATTTATTTTTTGAAGATGATTTGAGTCAAACTGACTCTAATAAGCCTAACGAAGATCCTTAGTGGGTATAGGATTTGGAGGCGGTGCAAGAAAAAAATTAAGGAAGGAAAGAAGGCTGATGCATGACAGAAGGAGAATAAAATTGTTTAGTTGTATATTATTTTAATTATTCGTATTGTTATTACTATTAGTTTTGCTACTATATGATAATAAAAAGATTACATTTACAAAATCCTTAATGGACTATATTAATTGTTTATTAAAGAATTATGAATTTTTGGCATAAATGTTGGTGAATTTTTGGTCTAAAATGTTGATGAAAAGAAGATGAATTGTTGATGAATTGTAGCGCAGCTACGAGACTTGCCATACTTAGACTTTAGGAACCCTTGCTCCTGAATAAATGATAATACACAAAGAACTATGTCAAACTCAAATTATTATTGGATTGGGGATACTATTCCATCTTGACAACATTATTAAATGAACAGTATTACAACAGCTATATAGGGTCGGAGATGACTCCTTCACTGCGTTGCAACTTTTGACTAAAATTGTAATACCCTGAAGGGGTAAAAATCGAACTTCGCCATATTTTAATCTTCTCTGAGTTTCAAGCATTTTGTATTACAGTCGAGTCCCGATAATTCGAAATGGCAAGGGGATCAATTTTTTTACTAATTAGACGGGAATTCGATTTATCGAGATTTCTATTTAACGGGGCTCAATAATGAAAAGTTCGAATAAACGGGGTTTTTACATTTCACGTCATGTTTACATATGTATTTAAGTTTATTAAAACTAAACAAACATTATAAGTATGCACATTCATTTGTGCGTTTTTCAAATTAAAGGAAAATTAAACAATAACATAAAATTATTATAACAAAAAATTAAACAATTAAGCAGAAACATTAAATTATAAAAATCAGCAAACTAAACGAAAACAGCGAGAGAAACACAAAATTCATAATGCATAGCGACATAAAGGCGGCATAGCTGTCTGCAAAATCTAACGGCGCTTTAACTACAAAAAATTTTGCATCGCATTACGATTTATAATAGGTTACGAAACAAAATTACGATTTATAAGAGGTTCAATATTCTTTGCGTTGCGCCAAATACTACGAATTAACGAGGGGACCAAAATGTATGGAATTTTTACGAATTAACAAGTTTTTTTCAAGGGGACAGAATTTTATACGAATTATCGCGATTTTCGATTTACCGGGGTACGAATTATCGGGATTCGACTGTATTTTAGAATTTTGGTGTATATTTCATGAAAATCGGACGGCTATATCATATAGCTGCAATAGAAACAATCGGAAAATTAACAAATAAAAATTATAACTTCGCGTTTTTCAACATATCTTCATGTACACTGAGATTTGAGCATTTTTTTAATGTTTCGGAATTTCGGTTGTAATCTTATAAAAATCGGACGACTTCATCTTAAAGCTGTCATAGGAACGATCGGTAAATGTAAAAGACAGAACATATACTACAATGGGAACGATACAGAGAAGGTTAGCATGGCCCCTGTGCAAATATGACACGCAAAATCGCTAAGCGTTGCACATTTTTTTTAATTCATGAGATCGAGTGCTAAAAAAAATTCGGCACCCGAAGGTTCCACGGGAGTGACCGTTCCGCCGGCTATATCAGTTTTGTCCCCTGGGAAGTACCCCTCATAGTCCTATTAATTTATCCCCACAGGGTATTAGGCCCGGACTATAGGCCGATCTCGGCAACGCAGCTGTTAAATCTGCCTTGCCAAAAGCCCTGGTAGCAGTACAACCTACGAAACAAATATTTGTTTCGCCACTCACCCTGGTCAGACATCGGAATATGTTATTGCCTTTATTGAAGGCAAAACAGGAATCGAAAAAAAATAAAGATTAAGGTGCAAAAATTAAAATTTTCTTATGCTAGGTGTTTAGTAGGGGGGCGATCCTTCCACAAAAGATCCTTGACAGTTGACAATTGGCAGGCAAAAATTCCCACGGCGCCGAAGTTGGCAAAGAAACCCAGTAGAAACAAAAGTCGGGGGCGTCGTTGAGGAACTTCAGCTTTATTCGGCTGCATACATGTAACTAACTTATGCTTAGAAGTAGAGCCGAGCTCCCCCGCCCGCTATACTCTAATAATAGACCGAGAGCGGGAGAGCCAAGACGGCGAGCGGTGACGAAGTTCGCTTCGCGGCGCGGAGATCGACCAGCGCTGAGGCCCTTGGCTTAGCCGAGCGGCCGAGCTTTTTGGAAGCTTGGTGCGCAGAGGGGATACAGGGTGCCGCCTCCTGGCGTTAACATTCCGCCCCCCTTGCAATCACTCGGATTGCTACAAAACCCTTTATCCGGAGTACGTTGATGCTGCGACGCTGGAGCAATGAGGAAAGCCATAGGATGCTTCAGGGTACCGTGGTGAGGCTGACGAAGGCCAAGGAGCAGCTGACGAGTGCAGCGGAGTGGCGGAGGAGCGGCGAGACGGGTATAGCACTGGACATGGAGATGTGGTCGATGATCCTAGGAGGCGTCGATTTTGCGCAGCGAAGGAATACCGTAGCAGACTCGGCTTTGGTAGGACTAAGTACCTCGAGTACGTCTGCTTTCCCTGTTGATCGTGGCTGTGTGGAAGTGGAGGCATCGGATGGTTGACCTGGATGAAAAAGTATAACAAAGAGTGATAAAGACTGATGATTTTGTTTAACTAAGATGTTCGAAGGTGCCCGATGCGGCGAATGGGGTGCGTGCACTGGAATTTCGTGCATATCGAGGAGCGTATGGTAGTGCCGACTGCATATCTTGCATCGGTCCCCACTGCGGCAGGATCCCTCGGAATGTTCGTGGGCCAAACAATTGGAACAGTAGCGGTTGGCGAGCACCGCGCGGAGCCTCTTTTCAGCTGTGGGCTGGAGGAAATGTTGGCATTTTCGAAGTGGGTGGATTCCGCTGCAGACTCGGCACTGTGTGTCCGTTTGGGACGGAATTCGTCCAACGGATCGATAGACGGGAAGGAAATCCGCGTAGAATACACAGACACCTTTCTCGTGGTTTCGGTAGACACTGGGCCCGTGAGTACCCATCCGAAAATCGTCTCCTGTGCCACAAGAGAGCCGAAAATGTTGCTTTTGAAACCACCCAAAAGCACAGAAGGAAGTATATCAGCTCCTATAAGGACGTCGATATCGGAGCTTTTAAAAAACGCTGGATCCGCTAAGGGGAAATCAGGAAGCTCTCTAAGAAAGTACGAGGGAAGCTTTCCGGTTAGTTGAGGAAGGACATATGCAGTCGTTTCCAACTGCAGCTCGTATCTGTCGGGAGCGCGAATAGAAAAAGTGCAGAGCTTCTTGCACTGAGCGGCAACTGTCTCATTAAGACCGGAAACATGGGTCTGGACTGGCTTGAACGGAAGGTTGATTTGCTGGAAGAGCCGTTCAGTAATAAACGTGGCTTCGGAGCCTGAATCGATCAGAGCCCGCGCTTGGAAGTTCCGACCCAGATAACAAATATTGATCAGGGCCGTGCCCAGAAGAACAGCTTTGGATCCCGACGCAAAACATACTTGGACATTTGAATGGTCGTCGAAAGCTGCATCTCTTCTCGCAGTGGGCGTGATTTGTGGGCTAGACGGTGCGGAGAGCCTTGGAACGTTAGCACTCGGATTTTCGGGGTGCAGCAGAGTGTGATGCCGCTGCTGGTGGCCTCGGGCAAGGCAATTCAGGCAGAGCTGCTTTCTTTTGACGAAATCCGACCAATCGTTAACACTCAGTGCCAGGAAGTGCGGACATGTACGCACGGGGTGATTTCCCCTGGAACACAGGTCCACTGGGGGCAGACGACACCCCGTAGAAGGGGGTGGTTGACTACTGGCGGAAGCCTGTGTGGATTGGGAGGCGGCCTTGTCAATTACGTCCTGAAGCTGGATCACACACCTCTAATACACAGAATAGCAGTAATTATACTTCGATTCTAGCACTGATGCAGTGATCGTAGTGTCGAGCACCTCTCGTAGCTTTTCTCCACCTTTTCCCACAGGGTCCGGATTTGGTCCCGGTGGACTTGGCACATGCCAGGGGACAATCTGTCAGTGTCAGGGGCAGCCGGAGTGTGCACGTTAGCTTCGAATTGGCTAACACGGTCCGTTGTGGCAATAAACTTCTTAAGGGCAACATCTACCGCATTTTTAGCCATCTTGGACATGGATTAAGTAACTTTTGGCGATGGACCGGGGCAAAGGTTCACGGAATTGTCGCTTTTTGCACTTGGAATGGCAATGGCTGCCTTTGACTTTAGCGGAGTTGAGCGCGGCGACGGGCGCGGAGATGCGGATTGGGACCTGTCCAAACGGATTGACGGGAACGGACCTGAGTTTTTGTCGTCACCTATGGGCATTCTCTGACTCACAGATGGTCACACTAATGCGCTCGGCACGATCTGGGTCGCTAACTAGTTAATCGTCGCCCAAAAGATACACGCGAATTACGAAGAAAAGAAGACCCAACTTTGGTTCGTCTGACGCCAGTGGAAACAGCACCAGCGAAAAGGAATGTCAAAGGCAACCGAAGAAAAAAAAAAGCGAGTCCTCAGCGGAGAAGTTCGGCCACGAAGCGCAAGTGACTAAATGGGGGA
This sequence comes from Drosophila punjabiensis, assembly GCA_008042585.1. NCBI lineage: Eukaryota > Metazoa > Arthropoda > Insecta > Diptera > Drosophilidae > Drosophila > Drosophila punjabiensis. The sequence goes on from VNJR01005299.1 coordinate 9,495, forward strand.
AAAAAACACAGCGAATGCTGCTACAGACCGTAGGATGCCTTATACGGAGATACCCTCTCCTTTTTTTTGACGTCTTGGATTGTTTATATTTGTATATGTCTTTCTCGAATTATTTGTGAATGTCGGACCTGGACTCTGGACTTTAGGAACCAATAGTAAATTTCATTATATATATTTCGTGGCTCGGACGTGGAGTTTGTGTAAATTGGAAAATTAATTTATTAATTATATTCCGTACTAACAAAAAATTAATTAATTATTAAAGTATAATATTGTTAATTGATGAATTAATTATTAATGTCGGAAACAATTAATGTAAATTATTTAATTATTTGCACGTAATTATTACTGAGCCGGAAAGGCGGAATTAAAATTAAACAAAAGGCAAAGAAAAACGAAACAACAACAACAACAACAGCACGGCTGAGGCGGCGGTTAGCGCGGGAATCCGAAAACAACCACAAATCGAAGTTTGGTTTAAGATAAGCCGTCGGCAAGACACAGCACAAGTGAAGAGCTCAGGAGAGAGAACAAAACGGAGCCCAAAGAACAGCAACAATAACAACACGTCTGCTGAAATAAAAAAAGTTGCGGTCGCACCCGTGTGAATTTTTAATCTTGGTTATTTTTTTCTTGTTTGTTATTGTTTGATTTTTATTTAATTCCTGTATGTAAGGGCAGAAAATATAAATACATATGTAATTGTATAAGCATGCAAAATATGTATGGATGAGTATTCTTTATTTTGTACAGTGGAAACCCGATAACGGAACTGCTGAGGGCGTACAAAAAATATTTTGGAGGCAGAAAATATATTTATATATGGGCATGCAGAGCGGGTTTGTGTGGGGGGCATGTGTTGGATGCTTCGCTTGGTGGTACAGTGGAAACACGATAAGTGGACTGTATTTGGAATTTGGCATATAAAACTATGGAGGCAAACGATTATCGTTACGTGGGGCTGTGATCCTTGTGTGGAGAAAAAAAGAAAAAAACACAAATGGCACACAAAAAAAATAAATATTTACAACGGCGGATTGTTCGGCGAACAGGTGAATTTCCGAAACAAGTGCACACTGGTTGGCGGATATTAATTAAGCCTTTTTGTTTTATTTATTTTATTTTATTTGTTTATTTATTTTTTGTTTTTCACCACACAATTTCACTTTTGTTCGGCGGAGGTTGTTTGTTTGTTTGCGGAGACGGATTTGCATGGAATATGTATATGCATAAATTGTCACACGTATGTATGTATGTATGTATGTGGATGCACATATGCCTTGACCGTTGGCAAGTGGAACGGAGAAAGGAAAGAAAAATGTCAAGCAATATGGCGATCACACAAAGCGGAGACAGATTGAAAAAATTGCCGATGGAATTAGGAAGAAATGAAACTTTTCTCAAACTGCCGTTGTGTCGGAAAAACTCGGATCTGGAGTTGACACAAAAATAGGAAAAATATTTTTGCAGCAGTGTGAAGGAAATGTTCGGACCACTGCTGAAGACCAGCAGAGAGAGGGAGATAGAGGAAGCTTGTACTTATCTTGAGCGGAAGAAATCACCGGAACTGCTGGCTGTATTCCGGAAGGATATCCGTATCCGGCTCGAAGGACCAATGTTTAGTAGGGGAGCGATCCTTCCACAAAAGATCCTTGACAGTTGATAATTGGCAGGCAAAAATTCCCACGGCGCCGAAGTTGGCAAAGAAACCCAGTAGAAACAAAAGTCGGGGGCGTCGTTGAGGACCTTCAGCTTTATTCGGCTGCATACATGTAACTAACTTATGCTTAGAAGTAGAGCCGAGCTCCCCCGCCCGCTATACTCTAATAATAGACCGAGAGCGGGAGAACCAAGGAGGCGAGCGGTGCCGAAGTTCGCTTCGCGGCGCGGAGATCAACCAGCGCAGAGGCCCTTAGCTTAGCCGAAGGGCCGTGCGCCCGACCGAGAGCGGTAAAACTGCGATGTAGAGAGCTTAGTAGCCGCTAGCGGTGTTCTGGTGTGCTAAAGAGCGGAGAGCGGGTGAGCGACGGCTAGCTCAACAGCCAGCGTGCGAAGTTCGGACATATGACAATGCAGCGGGCGGACGGGAGCGAAAGAGCGGCCGAGCTTTTTGGAAGCTTGGTGGGCAGAGGGGGATACAGGGTGCCGCCTCCTGGCGTTAACACTAGGGACATTTCTTCTTTTAAAATAAATGTAACTTATGAATCCTTAGACAATATATGCTCTACCAGTTTCTGACCAAAGTATGTTGTTGCCAAACAAAACGAAGCGAAGCAAGAGGAAGGAAGCCTGTAGGAGTAACCCTTCCTAGGCCTGATCTGACCGCTGTGCCCTCTAAGTCTATAATTTCCGTCCAAAGAAACTAACTAATTCCCTTGATACTTCCAATCAGAATGCAAGAGGCTTCCTAACTTGCATTCTAATAGTTTTTCGTTTGCATCCCAGGTTCATGTGTTCACAGAAACCTGGTTAAAGTTGGAGATTCTTCTTATTCGAAGTTTTTCCAGCTGTGTTCACGGTTAAACACCCACAGTTTTAAATCAGACTTATTCTTACTTATGCTTGAACCCTATGTTCAGTCCTATTTTAAACAAAAGCTCCCTTCTTTTAGATCCTAATCGCGTAAAGCCCGTTTATTTGCCAGGTCCCGACAGAATACCTGGCTGTGTGCTTAGGTATTGCGCCGAAGCCCTGTGCAAGCCCCTTATTAAATGGTTTACCTTATCCTTAGAAACCTGGCACTTTCCCTTTATTTGAAATGAATTATTTGTAATTCCTCTCCACAAAAAAGGTAGCAAATCAGATGTAGTTGTTGACATCTGAGAGGAATCTCTAAGTTGTCGGTCATTCCTAAACTTTTTGAAAACGTAATTCCTCCTCACATGCAGCACCTTTGTAGATCAGTAATTTCTCTATGTCAACATGGATTTATTAAGTGAAGATCACTACAAACCTTCTGGAGCGCACTTCTTTTACCGTCCGCAAGTTAGGTAATGTTCCTACGAGCTGACCGACTCTTTCGCTCGCATAACTTCTGCGTTGGTTGCGTTGAATACTCGTCCCTCGACCTGTACTTTTGCGATATTTCTGATAGCTTCGATCTTTAATGTATCTCCCAATTTAAGCGATTTCTCCTTGCAGTCTCCGGCCGCTTCCCCAGGGGGCGAAGACTTCTCTCATTTCCCGGAAGAATACGACGGCAGTGTACTCTCGTTTGACACCATTGCCATGTTCCCTACCCTAGAAACATATTGTGGGACCGCAGCAGCTAGTACTGGTGCTCGTCCAGATGATCGCGTAACATTGTGCCGACTCATTAGTCTTGCTCCTGAATGTGACGGCATTCCGTTGCCAATTCTTCTCAGCTTCCTGTGTCTCGATCCAGTGTAACTTTGTCTTGGTTTCCATGCCGTCTACGACATCTGCAGTGCTGCTGCCTCTTAAAGCTAGAACCTGAAGCACGGCCCCGGTGGGTCTGGACCTGGCGTTCGTTGCTGCCTCTCACTGAGCGTGACCAAAATATCGGATTCGCATTCTTGAAGTCGCACGGTAATTTTCAATACGTGATCTTTCCGATTATTCAAGGTGGCCAACCTTCTCATTTCTTTGAAACTTCCTGTTGCTTCCAAAGAAAACACCTTCAGAATTGCCTTTAATTCTTGCTTTCGAAGGAACTAGATAAATCTTGCCCTTATATTAGAAAAAAAAATAATAGCTAAGTGGAGCAGCGAAAAATTAGCTTGGGTCTAAGCTCGAAAAACGTAAGCTCGTCGGCGAAAAATTGAATGTTTATTCAGCAAAATAAGAAGAAAGACAAAAATTCAAGTTTCTAGACGGCGCTTTGAAAAAGCTTGGCTCTTTAAAATTACGGGAACGTGTTAAATCGACAACGACTGTATGCGAACTCTTCTTGGATTGGGTTAGTTTCCATCCCGTGGAAATAGTTATGGAGACGATCTTGCATACTGTAAGGTGCTACCGAATCGAGGACAGCCGCCACGTGGCGTCGTGGCTGGATAAGACTCGCTGGCAAATCGTTACGGTTTCACTGGTTAACTCTGCTGTTTCGCTCCTTCCTCTTCGCTCTCAGGTATGGCGAGTCTATTATGGGGCTTCCCTAGGCCGGCTCCTGCGCACTTGATTGTTTTGTTTTATTTTTCTTGAAGTGACAATCGTCCTCTCCCGTTACTAAAAATTTCCCATCATCGTCACTCGACCTTTGTTGGGAAACTTGGATTAAATTATGGATTATCTTATCTTATCTTATTATGTTCAAAAGTTATGATTTTTGCAACGTAAACTGAAAAAGGCCACAACTGTGCGACAACCGTCTGAGACGATTTGCTGACACCTCCAAAAAACATAACGGTAATGAGCTCGAAATGTGAACATTTTGACGTGGCCAACTAAAACTGAGAGATGAGTATGCCAATTTACAGATATTCTGATATGCTCTATCCGACTAATTGTTAATTTCTAATTGTCTTTCAAATTAATATATGTGCATGTATCTATTTAATTAATTAATTTTATATATTTAATTCGTTTATAGAATGTAGAACTTCCGGAATCGTTTTCCATGGAATTAAGAAATTTGTTGGAATTGTTGCTCCAAAGAGACGTACCTAAACGTCTTGGCTGTATGGGAAATGGGTAAGGTACTCACATAGTTTACTTTTGGTGTGCTATTATTCATTTATATTTTTTCAAGAGCGGATGAAGTAAAAATGCATAATTTTTTTTGTGGAATCGACTGGCACCAAGTTTATATTCAAAAATATACTCCACCTTTAGTACCTCCAAGAGGAGAAGTAAATGCCGCTGATGCCTTTGATATCGGATCATTTGATGAAGAGGACACAAAAGGCATTAAACTTAACGAATCCGATCAAGATCTCTACAAAATGTTTTCTTTGACCATATCCGAAAGGTAAGCATTATATATGTAATATAAAAACGATCTTGTGAAAAAATTCCCTTTTGAAACTGTATCCACTACTTTTGCAGAAAAAAAGTTTTTATACATCTACATGGGGCACTGCAAAGTAAAGATTGCTTTGGGGGGTAATTCCTTGTGACGCACAGTGGTCGATTGAGCCAATCTGGCAGGCAATAAATATAAAATTAAAGGTTTAAATTTAATTTATATTTTTATTTATTTTGAAAACTAATGTCCCGCCAATATTTAATTTTGATGATACTATATTTTTCTAGCCGATAGTCACGGAGTCGTGAGCGAGTGAAGCTCACTAAATTTTTCTGTCCACACCTAAATATATTTTCCCGCACTTTCAAGGCGTTTGCTTCTGCTCTGTAAAAGTTAAAGTTTTGCGATTTTTTCTGAAATAAGTGTTAACCTAAGTCAAAGTTGGTATGTATTTAATAAAAAAAATATGTGCGTGTCCTGTGTTTGTTTGTGTTCGTGGTAAATCGATGTAGAAGTTAACCTTTCATTTATAGTAGCATTACTTACATACCTCAGACTTTCGTGGAAACGATCTCCTGTCACCAATCTTTCTGTGTTTGCAGAATTAGCTTTTGTGAATCGTCCAGTGTCAAAATGAGGTGCTACCAGGTGCTACCCTATAGCTTATTATATTTTATAGGTACAATGTCAGTTTTAAGAAGCACGCTTTTTGCGATATGGCACAAGGAAACTGTGCTCGAAAAGAAACTTGAGGCAATTCAAAGCCATGTTTTTTCATTCCTTATTGATAAAAACAATATTAGCGATGAAGAATAAAAGCAAATAAATGAAAATTAGCCCAATTTTCTAGCAAAATTACGGATAAGTGGAAAAAATGCCGTAGAAACCACATATATTTTCAAAAACAAAATGAAAAATGGCTAAATGAGGCTATTGTGCTAACTGAAATAGCCTCTAGTAGCTCGGGGCGCCCAGTAAAAGCTTTCTCTGATTGCAAACCTCATCGCCAAGTTCAAAGAGTTTCCGACATTGTTAAGGAAACCCCATGCGAAGAATTAGTCGTGGCTGCTCGCGTGAGTTTGTATAATTCTGGCAAAAGAAATGCATCTTAGATGCTATTGAACCTAGACTCAGAAAGTCCCACAAAAATTACTAAGAGCGCAAAAGTTGAAAGTGCCAGAAATATTAGTCCAGAAGAAGCCTTAGTCCTTATGGTAGGTGGAGACTTTACAAAAAATTCGTACCAGCTAGTTCAAAAAATTGTGAAAAATCATGGGTCGAAAATGTTTCATTTGTATGATGTTGTGCTAAAGGCTTAAAAGGCGACTTATCCTGAGGACATACGCATTTCGGAAACTTCAGCGGAAGTCAGTTTGTAGTCTTTGGTTGACCACACTGTTGCTCGTATTATTGAAGGATATCCAGCAGCTTTTAAAGGAATAGAAGATTCCATTAAAAGCCATCTATAAATGGGGCTGCGATGAGAGTAGTGGCCATTCGACTTACCGCCAGAGCTTTAGTGATCCTGAAATTGGAATGATTGATGAAAGCATATTTTCAATTTGTATGGTTCCACTGCAAATACTGGACATAAATAATGCAGTAATTTGGCAAAATGAATGTCCTTCTTCCACTAGATTTTGCAGGCCAATAAAAATAAGCTTTGAAAATGAAACTGCTGACTTAGTTCGTAAAGAAGTTAAGAATATAGAACAAAAAATAGAACAAATTCTTCCTTCAACGTTTCAACATTTTAAAATAGTTCATGAATTTCACTTAACTATGATTGAAGGGAAGATCTTCAACTGTGGTGCCACACCTTCCACATTTAACAATTTAAAACAAATTTTAACCAAACCACCTAAAGAATGTTTATACAAGTATGGGCTATCAACTCTCCATGCATGGATCAGATGTTTCGAGTGCATCATCCATATATCGTATCGGCTTCCAATTAAAAAGTGGCAGGTACGCGGAGAAGATAAAGATATAGTTGCGCAAAGAAAGTCAGAAATACAAACTGCACTCCCAAAACAAATGGGTATTTTGGTCGATATACCCATGTGGGTACAATGTTAATGTTGAAGCTTTTCGCCAATACACATGGGATGCAGCTTGTATATTTGTGAAGGAATACCCTTGGTTTTATATGCCTTCATCCATTCACAAAATTTTGATTCATGGAACAGACATAATAAAGAATGTTTCCCTTCCAATCGGCATGATGTCCGAGGAAGCGCTTGAAGCGCGAAATAAAGATATGCGCAACTATCGCTTAAATCACACTCGAAAAACGTCCAGAATAAATACGATGGAAGACCTTATGCATTCACTTTTACTGACATCCGACCCGCTAATATCATCGATGTCAAAATGTACTTCCGAGTTCTCAAAAAAGTATATTGCTTTGGATGACGAGGTGATTCAGCTTTTGGAAAGCATCCCCGAAATAAGCAAAAAAAAAATGAAATAGGTCTTTTTTAACATCAAATTTGATTTTCCAATTTTCTTCTTATCAAATACAAAGCTTAAAATGTTTCAGAAAAAAAAATTAAAAATTAAAACATTTAATTTTTAATTTAAAAAAAAATTAATTTAAAGGAAAGTATCTTAAAATATATGTTAATTTACATACTATATTATAAAAATAATTTGAAAACCATAACTTCTTTATTTAGTTTGATATTAATTACACAGTGCGACACGATTTTTGCGTTCTGAATGAACGAATGCTATTCAATAGCATATAAATAATCAATTTAGAATGCGTTTAACGAATGACCATATAGACATCATCCTAGAAGTATTTCGCCGTATTTTCCGAGAAGAACGGAGTTTCTAGCACCTTTTGCTTCCAAGTTATATCACTCTAAAGTAGGCTAAAAACAGTATTTTTGGCAACTTTCAACGCGTTTTTTGCGAAAACCTGACGTGAAATTCTGCTTATAGATTCGGATTCAGCGTGCGAAAATCTATAAGAAAAGTGTTCATTCATCCAGAACGCACAAAAAAAGTCGAATTTTGTCGCACTGTGTTATTGACTGCCAGATTGGCTAAATCGACCACTGTGTGACGGCCTGTTTTTGAGCGTTTTTTTTTAAATTATTTCTTTTTTGTCCAGTCAAAAGATAGAGCCTTACGTTTTTTATCATTTATAAACATATATTTTGACAATATGAATATTAAAATTGGGAAAAAAATGTTGAGAAGAACTTGAGTTACAGCGTTCTGAACCCCCCGCCTTGAAAAAAAGGTACTCGTGGTATCTCCACAATTCCGGCCGATCGACACCAAAAAAAAAAAAACAAGAAAGGAAGCTAACTTCGGCACGCCGAAGTTTGTATACCCTTGCAGATTTCAATTGCATTATTTATAATCTAACGCTATCTATTTTAAAATGAAATACTTTCAACTCAATTTTATTTTTACAGTTTTACATTTTTTTACATTTTTACATGTAAAGTAAAATGTTGTTTACCTCCACATTTACCGATTGTTTGTATGGCAGCTATTGGATATAGTAGTCCGATCTTTATAAAATTGAATTCGAAAATCTAGAATGATATATATATAGCTTAAAATCGAGAGTTGATCACGATATATTAAAAAACAGTGAAGTTATAATTTTTTTTCAACAAATTTACGGATCGTTTGTATGGCAGCTATATGATATAGTCGTCCGACCCGTTCCGACTTATGTACGAGTGAGAGTATATAGAAGACTGTCTGCAAAGTTTCAATAAGATAGCTTCAAAACTGATGGACTAGTTTGCGTAGCAACGGACGGACATGGCTAGATTAACTCGGCTGTTGACGCTGATCAAAAATATATACTTTATAGGGTCGGAGATGACTCCTTCACTGCGTTGCAAACTTCTGACTGAAATTATAATACCCTGCAAGGGTATAATAAACGGCGTTTTTATCTGTAAGCCTAAATGCATAGAATTAGCTACAAATAAAAACAAAACAAAAATTGTAATATTTTGCCGTTTTGTTTTTAGTTTTTGCTAAAAAAAATATAAGTTATTAATATTTTTTAATGATCGTTGTTTATTCCATGCGCTTACAAGTATTTAATATTCAATAAACATTTTAAGTCAGTCGGTCCAGTCCACAGTGCACAGTGGTTGGGCTTGTATGGAGACGCGGCCAAAAATACTTCTAGTAGACATATCGCTATGAAATTAATACCAAAAATCAAGAAAAATATTCTAAGTATATAGGTAAAAAATTGTGTATAGGCCGTCTATATCATATAGCTGCCATAGGAACGGTCGGTTGAAAATCAACATTTAGTATGAAAAACTTTTTTGTTTTTCAAGATATCTAAACCAATCTTACAGATTATGTGTCTTGTACATATATGTTTGGAGGGGGGCGGCTTTAACCTGCGGTTGCACTCGATAATAAAAACACGTAGGACTTGTTCGGGGTTTTGCGCGACGTGCGTCTTGGGTGTTTATTAAACAAAGTAGAAATTGGTACTAAATACCAGAAGACTTAAAAATATCATCGGGGAGCGGATTGGAAGCTCATCGGAGAGAGAGGGAGAGAGAACGAACGGGACATTGTGAGGCTGCAAGCGGAGTCACACTGCCTCTCGAAAATAAGCCCCTTTGGCGTGAACATTCTCCCCCCCCCTTGCGAGGATACGCAGCAAAAATCTCAGTAGGTCTTAGCTCTGGAAAGCGTAGGATAACGCTGAGCGCTCGTGGATATGGATAAGAGTGTGGTGATCCTGTCCACACTTCTGGCATCGGTCGTCACTGCGGCACGATCCTTGGGAATGGTGGTGGGCCAGGCAATTGACGCAGTGCTTCTTTTCGATGACTGCCTGGAGCCGTTTCTCAGCGCTAAGCCTAAGAAAACGATGGCACTTCCGAAGAGGATGGTTCCCTTGGCAGACTCGGCATGGGTAGGATAAAATACCTCGGGAACGTCTGCTTTTGCTGTCGTCATATGGAACCCAATAATTGGAGGAATTGGGCTCAGTCGTCACTCGCGTGGAGAACGAGGAAATCCTTTGGATAGGTGGAGAACTTTGCGTTGAGGCATCAAGAGGAATCGGAACACTGGAGGCAGAGTTGCTTGGATGCAACAAAGTGTGATGCCGACCGTAGCAAGTGGAACAGCTGTGGGCGCTTGTGCAAGCACGGAGTGGATGAC
>VNJR01005301.1:0-14081 GCA_008042585.1 Drosophila punjabiensis
CACGCTTCGTCTAACCCGTTAATTCCCCGATCGCCTCGGGCTATTCGTTTTTCTAGCTTTGTACCAGGTCCACAAAAATTATAACCAGGTAAATGAGCCTCAAAGGGTAGAGCATTAATTATATTATTTACGAGACCAGCGCCCTGTTTGACATTCGTTTTATTACTGTTTATATTATAAAGATGTTTACCCATTTTATAACAACCTCAATTAACAAAAGATTGTCATTGAACGAACTACTTTTCACGATATCATGCCTTTATTAAGACAAAATAAAAGCATCATAGTTAGAAACATTGAGGGTGGAGGGCATGGAGAGAAAATACCTCCACGCCACATCACGTTGTTGCCGAATACAATTAGGGCTTTAATTGTTGGTCCATCAAATAAGCCTTATCGAGAGTCCAAGTGGTCTTAAATTTGAAAATACTTATGTATTTTCAAAGAGCTTACATCAACCGAAATATCAGTAATTGGAAAAACTAATTAAACCAATACAAGGAATAGGATACTTCACATTTTCAGCAAATGACGCTGTTTTGTCACCGCAGGAAGCAAAAAGTAATTCGATTTTAATATTCGATGATGTAGCTTGTGAAAAGCAAGACAATATACGAAACTATATTTGCATGGGACGTCATAGAAATATAGATTCATTCTACCCATCTCAAACTTATACACATATACCGAAACATTTGATTCGTGACAATGCAAATTTTATTATAATGTTTAAACAAGATGATTTAAACATGGGTCACATTTATCGAGATCATGTGAATAGTGATATGGACTTTAACTCATTTATGAACATTTCGCGAAAGTGTTGGGAGCAAAAATATGGTTTTCTCTTTCGAAGGATGACGAAATGAATACTGGACGCTACAGAAAAGGTTTTGATGAATTTATTATATTGTAATATTACAATTCATATAACTTTACTGGAAATATTGATAATAGTACAGTTTAGAAACAAGCTTCATAATGAATACATCGCTAACAATTGCATTAACTGGAAACACATCAGTTATAAGCGAAAACTTTTTCCACAAATTGAATTAAACCGAAATTATGAATGTGCACGCATTGATTTTTACACATTTAATTCTGTTCCAAATATTGATATGAAAAACAATCTATTTCATATTGGAAATAAAATTATAGAAATACCTGTAGGTTCATATGAGTTTGATGATATAACGAAATATATTTTTACTAAGCTAAAAGAGTATCAACTTCATGATGGCATTAAAATTGAATGCAATAACAATACTTTTCAAGTTCAAGTTCTCACAAAAAATGAGACTATATATTTTAATCATCATAATCAATCATTTAACAAACGTAATTAACAACCGCATAATGACGAAATTCACAATTCGGATAATCCTATAAATATATTAAAAATAAATTCCCTTAGATTGGACAACATTATTAGCGGATCGTATGTGGGAAATAAACCAAATCATGTGCTTCACGAATTTGGAATAAATGTACCCCTGGCTATAAATTGAACATTACACCGAGAAATTTAATTTACACTCGAAGTACGAATAACTGATCAGAACGGAGATTTAACTTATTTGCGAGGGGAAACTGTAACAATTCGCTTACACCTGCGAGCAACAGAATGATAATCTTATATATAAAAATTAAACGCCAAAAGTGTTTGTAGCTAATGTTAGGCTTAGACCGATTTCAAAAATTTTTTTGTTTGAAAGGTGGTATCAATGCGGTGGTTTGTATGTATATACGATGCCTGTATGTGCTTTGGTTCGTAAGTTATGAACGTTTGAGCGAACACTACTTCGCCCGTATACACGGATACACACATACAAATAATTACATGTGCATTTTTATACCCTTGCAGGGTATTATAATTTCAGTCAGAAGTTTGCAACGCAGTGAAGGAGTCATCTCCGACCCTATAAAGTGTATATATTCTTGATCAGCATCAACAGCCGAGTCGATCTAGCCATGTCCGTCTGTCCGTCTGTCCGTCTGTCCGTCCGTCTGTCCGTCCGTCTGTCCGTCCGTCTGTCCGTCCGTCTGTGCGTCTGTCCGATTATACGCGAACTAGTCTCTCAGTTTTGAAGCTATCTGAATGAAACTTTGCAGATAGTCTTCTATACACCCTCACTCGTACATAAGTCGGAACGGGCCGGATCGGACGACTATATCATATAGCTGCCATACAAACGATCCGTAAATTTGTTGAAAAAAAAATCATAACTTCACTGTTTTTCAACATATCTTAATCAAATCTCGGTTATAAGCTTAAAACAATATTTCAGATTTTCAGATTTAATTTTTTAAAAATCGGACTACTATATCATATAGCTGCCATAGGAACAATCGAGAAATTTTAAGAAAAAAAATATAACTTTGTCAGTTTTTACCCTAACTTCTTCTACTTTGAGATACAAGCATTGTATATTATTTAAATTTTTTGTCTTAAATTTCATTAAAATCGGACGACTAAATCATATAGCTGCTATACAAACGATCGGTGAGTGTGGAGGTAAATTACATTTTACTTAACATGTAAAAATGTAAAAAATGTAAATTTGTAAAAATAAAAAGAAAATGAAAGTAATTCACTTTAAATTAGATAGGGCTAGATTATAATAAATGCAATTGAAATCTGCAAGGGTATACAAACTTCGGCGTGCCATGTTAGCTTCCTTTCTTGTTTCTTTTGCTTATTGCTTCATTCTAATCTCTTTCGTAGTACCGCTATTTAAAAAATATGTTGGTGCCTCGCGTATTGCGTAGTTAATATATAAATATGCAAAATCAGTCTAGCTGATCTTTCGTGCCGGTCGTGTGGTGCTAGTATACAATAAAAAGCCTGCCCTTCGCCCCTTTACCAACATTACTAAAGCAAAAGCTGAAGTGAAAACATCACCACCGTCTCAAGGAGCTTGCCACAAACGAGCTGAATTATCATTAAAAAATTAATTGATTTTAGAATCACTTGGATTTAATATTATATAAAGATTTATAACTTGTTTTCCAATGAATGAAAATTTTCATGTACATCATTTTGCTTCTAGTTGCTGGGCTCAAAATGAAGTAAATCAAGGAGTTGATACATGTGCATGCCATTTCTTTACTGTACGCTCAAACAAATGTCTTAAGATTATAAAAATGTATACTAATTTAGAACATCGCTTTTAATCAATTTATTAAAAAAGTATTTACTTAAACAAACTAAAAACAATATTATTCTTTGGGAACTTGGAAACGGGTTTTCTTTTCAGATACTTGTTGTCCTATTTTTTAGGTAAAAGGCTTGAAGGTAAGGTATGGAAATTATTCTGCAATAAAATTCATGTCAATTGAGGGAAAAGGGAGAGATGTCGCGCCAGTTAATTGAAAAAATAAAAAAAAATGTTTGACTCTTAAGTCGAGGGAGTTTTGGCGCCTGCCTTCTTCCACTTTTCTTTTCATCGTTTCGAAATGACTTTTGAAAATGGGTGGGTGCACATCCTTTTTTTATTCCATCACTCACCCCATCCATTGTTATATGAGATGAACCGTCTTGGGAACTCTTCAATTAGCCATCTTCGTTGACCTGTTGACATTTTCATCCCTCTCCTTTCCCTTAGCATTGGTTGGTGACAAGTTTCTGCAGGTACACGGAGGTGGTATGCGACCTTTTCATCCCTCTCTTTCTTAGCATTGGTTAGTGACAAGTTTTTGCAGGTACACGCAGGTGGTATGTGACCTTTCCATCCTTCATCCCTTTTGGGCGTGTGATTCGTTCGTGGGAAAAATGATCGGAGGCGGATCGAACGCTTTCCGATATCGCTCCCTCGCGATCGCACTCGTAGCCGTCTCGAGAGCGTCTTCAATCACTTACCCTAATTCAATTTTATTACCCTACTCTTTTAAGTGGGTGACAGGGGACAGATATTCCCAATTTATCTAATTAATGACCCCATTACCGATTAAAGATCAAAGCTGGCCCGCTTCTGTGGTTTCCCCCTTACTGCCGACCGTAGTAAGTGGAATAGCTCTGGGCGCTTGTGCAATTACGGAGTGGATGACCGCTTGCAAATCAATTTAAGCACAACCTTCTTTCTTGGATATACGCGGTACGATTTTCTATCGTCATCTGGAGGAAGAGTGGACATATACGCACTGGATGGTTCTCTGCTAAACACAAATCACATCATCTGGACATGGAAACAATCCGCGTTCTAAAGGATTTTAGTGCTCGTGGTACTGTTTGGACGGAATGAGGCGTAACGTAGGAAGCTGAATAGAATCTATAGTCTCTAGAGTTCTATGGCACTCAGTAAGAAAGGAATCAAATTTTAACCACGTAGGAATTTCGGTCTAATTTGGAATGGACTGCTCCCAAAATGACAGCGTCAGTTTTGGAAGCTTCGTGAAGCACAAATAGACCAGGAGACAATCCCAATTTTCAGTAGACAGGCCGAATATATTTAGAGATGTAAGGCAACTGTGGATAGTAGTTTGCAGGTCCTTAAAGGCTGCCGAAGATTTATGTACGACGGACTGCATGTTGAAGTACTTTTTCAGATGACTGTTCACCAACGATCGCTTGTTTTCGAAACGCTCAGTTAAGATTCTCCAGGCTGAGCGGAAACCATCGTTGGTGAGTGGCAAATTGGAACCTATGGAATTAGCTTCACCACTTGTCTTGGCATTTAGAAATAAGAGCTTTTCAACAGGTGTCAACGCAGGATTGGCTATATAGACTGCTGTGAAAAGATCTCGGAAAGTCAGCCAGAGAAGATAATCGCCAGAAAAAACTTCCGTATCGCACGGAGGAAGCCGAAAGCCAGACGGAACTGAATTTTCGGGCGGTTTGACCGGAGCTGCTTTAGCAGAGATCGTTTCGATCTTTTCCATTAGTTGGGCGGAGCACCTTTTATAAATAAAATATGAATACTCATATTATGCCTGAAGAGTAGGCAAGGTTTCCGCCGGGCCCTCGAAACCAACTAAAATAAGCTCTGAACAAGTTTCGTACTCTTTCTCGACCTTATCCCATAGCGCTTGGACTTGGTCAAGATGAACCTTGCACGTATACTGAGATGGACGTGGTTCTGCTTTATTGCAGAATTTGGACTCGAAGTGACTAAGGCGGTCACAGGTCACAGTAAATTTTTTAAAATGGAAGAAGTAATTCTGAATATATAGTACGTAAATTGACTGTATATATGGGCAAATCCCCAGAAAGGTCCACCGCGGCCAAAAAACTTAAACTTCTCTAAAATGGTTTTTTTCAATATTGTAACAATGGGAAATGGTCCAATTGATTCAGTTCGAAAGGCTTTACCATATTCCAAAACAAATTTCGATATATTCGAAAGCATATTCGCGAAAACGCGATTTTTCATTATTTTAATGAAAAACATCATAAAAATAGACCTGTTTTCTTTTTAAGAAATATTCTAAAACGATGCTTTATGCTTTGACTTTTGTTTTCTAATATCACTAGAAGAATGCAAATAGTCAAAATAAAACGGATATATGATCTTCTAATTTACTTAAATATTAAAAAACAACACGCAAAGTATGATGGAACAAAGTGTAGCGTGCGACACGTGAGTTTACGGCTTTTCTAAAAATCCGTAAACATTATTAAGACCAAACGGTCGGTTTTTGTCTTCTAATATTCTTAACTTTCTTTAGGATATTATCTTTCATAGGGTTCATTTTGCACAATTCGCTAAAAATTGCGTTTGAAATGAAAATTTTGAAACTAACTTCCACTTTGTGTAGCGTGCGACACGTCACAATTTTATCAATTATTTTCAAAACAGTGACTCCTGTGAAATTGAACCTTATACCCTCCGAAAGTACTCTCAATTCACTCTAAACAAATAACAAAAGTTTATGGTAAATCTTTAAAAAAACCCCCCAAAAATTGATTTTCATTAGCTTAAATCGTGCGAATGTAGCGTGCGACACGTGGGATTTGCCCATATGTAAATTTAAATTTCGAATTATTTATGTGTCGAAGTTGAATTCGGAATTTAGGAACCAACTGGCATCGTAATATAGAACTTCTTTTAGTTAATTTTATTAGTTAATTTTACTGCTTATTTGAGAAAGGTTCGGCTTTAACGCTATAATATTCTCTGAGCAGGAAAAGGGATCGGTCACACTAATGTGGATATGAACGCACACTTAAATTTCTAACTGAATTAGTTAGTTGGAATTTGTTGGACTTTTATAAAAAATAATTTAAAAAATAATTGCCAAGATCGTCGACTAGCAGACGATTATGTGTGTATTTAATTGCAAAGTGGTTTACGGTGATTGTAGATCAGTGGAGTGGACTATATGTATGTATGAAAAAGTAAATAAATGCACACATCAAACGAAAAGGTATTGGGAACTTTTCGGAATAGGAATATTCACTGTGGTTGTGTTGATTTGTACACATTTGGATTTAGGAACTCTCAGAAAATAGTAAAGAATTTACTTAGATATATTTATGCAATTTTGTAGGCTTGGGAAAAATATGTTAATATATTTTAAAGCCAAAAGTACATAAATGTTGACAACTATTGTAGATTTGTGGAGTGGACTGTATTGGATATGTGTATGTGGACAAGTGTAAATAATTACAAGCGGTGGAACACAGTGAACGAAGGGGAATTCGGAACTGAAAGTTCCACTGTGGCAATTGCATTAATTTTTTAATTTTTGTATTTTTATTGTTTGATTTTTATTGGTTTTTTTTATTATTATTATTTGTTTGTAAGGGGGCGATCCTTTCAAAGAAGATCCTTTGACGAGTTGTAGAAAAAAATCTCACAGCGCAGAACGTTGAAAAAACCCTCAAAGGTTGGAGTGAATCTTTTTAAGCCAAATGTACATAAATGTTGACAACGATTGTAGATTTGTGGAGTGGACTGTATTGGATATGTGTATGTGGATAAATGTAAATAAATGCAAGCGGTGGAAGACAGTGAACGAAGGGGAATTCGGAACTGAAAGTTTTTGTGTGGATTTTGCATTTATTTAAACACACACTTTTTGATTTTGGAATCGGAAGTTATTATGCTGCTGTGGTGTCGGTTCAATCGGACTTGGATTTTTGACAAAATTCGTACAGAGAAGTTTAACGAATTGAGTTTCGCAAAACTAACTGTATGACCGCAGTAATAATATAAGTAAAACTTATCTTGTGCGGTGTTAAAGCCACCGGACCTGCTGGAGTAGGAAGCTCCGGCTCTGATGGACCAATGCTTGGAGGGGGCGGCATTAACTTGTAGGGCACTCGATAATAAAAACACGAAGGATTTTTTCGGGGGTTTGCGCGACGTGCGCCTTGTATGTTTATTCAAAGAAGTAGAAGTTGGTACTAATTACAACAGATCTTAAGCCTAGCTTGTGAGAGCGGATTTTAAGCTCTTTTGAGGTTCGGAGAGAGAGGGAGAGAGAACGAACGCAACATTGTGAGGCTGCAAGCGGAGTCACACTGCCTCTCGACAATAGGCGCCATTTGGCGTAAACAAAATCAAAAAGGGTTTCAATAAATTAGCACCGGCACACGGGATAATAAATAACAATTGAATAAAAAGATAAATAAATATATAAATAAATTATTGAGTATATAAATAAATAATTGTATAAATAAATAAATAATAGAGTAAATAAATATGTTTTGGGACGTTCCAGGTTCGGATTTCGGGCCAAAATTGGGCTTTGGGTCGCTTAGTGTTTCTCCCGATGTGGTTTACGGATATGTTCCCTGGTCACGCCACGAGGATGCGGTTTGGGTCCTGTGAAACGTTCCACGCCTATCATTCTAATCATTGTTCCACTTCGAATTTTTTTTTTTAATGGCAAGTACTGCTGCCAAGCACTCCTTCTCTGTGACCGATTAATTCAGCTGATGGTTATTCAGCTTCGCAGAGAAGAAGGCTATCGGACGCTCGTTCTTGCCCTTGTCGTACTGGAACAGCATGGCTCCCACCCCATGGTGTGAAGCGTCGCACTGGATGGCGAATGGGCGCTAAAAATCGGCGTGCACCAGAACCGGGGCGAAGGTAGTGCCGTCTTCAAACTTTGTACCGCATTCTTGGCCTTCTCGTCCAGCACTAGTCTCGCGTTTTTACCTTTTTTCAGAGCGTTCGTGAGCAGCGTCGCCATGGCTGCGAAGTCCTTTATGAACCGGCGATACCACCCCGCGGTTCCCAAGAAGCTGCGCAGTTCCTTTACCGATCTCGGTTCGGGAATCTTCTGGATCGCGACGGACCTTTCCGGGTCCATTCGG
The DNA here is from genome assembly GCA_008042585.1 of Drosophila punjabiensis. Classification (NCBI taxonomy): domain Eukaryota; kingdom Metazoa; phylum Arthropoda; class Insecta; order Diptera; family Drosophilidae; genus Drosophila; species Drosophila punjabiensis. The sequence goes on from VNJR01005301.1 coordinate 8,264, forward strand.
AGTGTCCCTCCGCCGATGATAAGTCCGAGGTATTTCAATGATTTGAAACAAAATTTCGACTTCTTCAGCCCTATCGTTAAATTTGCCTTCCGCAGACATTCCGCCACCAAACCGTGGCGTCTCGAAGTCCGGTACTATGATCAGCATGTCGTCCAGATATACAAACACGTTCGACCTCAACTGCGCATAGCCCGAACGGCATCACCGCGAACTGATATAGCGGCCTCCCCGCTACCGTGAATGCAGTGTACAGGCAGCTCTCGGGGTCCAGCTCCACCTGCCAGAAGGCGAACTTCAGGTCGACGATAGAGATGTAGTAGGTCTGCTCGATCCTGGACAGGATACCCTCTATGCATGGTAGTGGATAAGCGTCCTTTACGGTAAGCTGGTTGAGTTTCCGCTCGTCCCAGCGGAAACGATTCTTGTCCAGCCGTCGCACCACCGTCGTGCGGTTACTCCACGGACTCTCACTGACTTCGATGACGCCTAGTTCCAGCATCTTATCCACCTCCGCCCACACGATCTCCTGCATAGCCGGCGACAAAGGGTAATACCGGTCCTCGAAAGGTTCGGCGCCTTCCACGAGCTGGATTCGGTGCCTCTCCACCAATGTCATCCCCAGGCTAGGAACTCATTTTTAACAGCCTCTAATCGCGTCTTTTCTTCCTCTTGCAGGTCCCACTCCTCGACCACGAATTCTTTGAGGGTCTTTTCATCAAGCCACGGATTGGTTGCGTCCCAGATTTCCGCAACGCCTGGCTTTGAGTTCGGTGCTGGCATCTCTTCGAGGATGGCCGGCTTAAACGATCCAGAGGTACACGGCCTGCTCCAGGTACGGACACACGTAGAATGTGAGCACCTTATCCACTCCTTTGAACTTCACAGGCACCTGCACTCGTCCGATGATTGACCGATCTTCTCCCGCAGCAGTCTTCACTATGGACAGATATTTCTCCATCCTCACGCCGTTCTCCTCCAGCAACTCGCGGCTCCCTTTTCCGAGGACGTTCACGGATGCGTCCGTGTCGAGTAACCCGGAAACTGGCTTTCCCCGGATGAGGACCTCCGTAAATACTCTCGGATCGTCACCCATCCCTCGGCCAAAAGCGGGATCTGGCCTACAAGAACCTCCGACTGACGCTCTGCATTCCATCCAGCTGGTGACTGCCAAATATCCGGTTTCGAGCCTCGAGGTATCTCTGCATCCGTTCCTCTACTGGTAAATATCTTAACATATTTGTCCTACCACTACCTTTCTTAACGGCTAACTTATTCTCTTCCTGTATAGGTAAGTGCATTCCTGGTTTTGTTGAAATATTTAGTTGCGGTAGGGCCTGTATCTCGAGCGCGGGTCTCCCACCTTTCCGGCGCTCGGCCTCCCGTTTCCCGCGCAAACTGGGCAGCCCGGAATGACGGGCAGTCGCGGAATCCATGGTCTGACTGGCCACAGTTCCAGCAAATCATTCTGGGCCGGGAAACCTCTTCTACGATTGGCTCTTCTGCTTCCGCTTAATTCTCGTGTTCGTCGACGGCCGTCTCCTCCACCTGGCGTCCGGCTGGCTGAAACTTGGGCGCCCCCCGATAAGGGGATCGGATCTCCTCATAAAGGCATCCTTCACCTCCAGGCACTCCTCGCGCAGCTGCTCCACATTGTATACCCGCAGGGCATATACGAATCTGGCGATCTCAGCGTTTAGTCGTTTTTGATGATTTTAATCATCTCCGTCTCCGGAATCGGTGCCAATAGCCGATTTCCCAGACGGCGCATCGCCCGGAAATATTCTTCAACGGACTCGCCCTGCTGTTGCCGTCGATCCTGGAGTGCACGCCGTCGCTCGAACTCGTCGCCTCTGCCCCGAAATCTGGCCACCAGACTTTCTTTGAGGTCGTCCCAAGTCTGCGGAGGACTCTCCTTGACATATTGCCAATACTAGTCGGCGGCCTGGCCTCACATCAACTGGTAGAAGCTACCCAGCACCTGGTCCCAGTAACATCTTACCTGCCGTTGAAGGTACTCCACTCGGAAAACGAAGTCTTCCACGTCGAGTTTGTTTGGGTCGCCGTCGAAGAATATTTCCCACTCTTCAATACGGCCCCTCTCATAGCGTCTTCTCTTCTTTCAGGTCCCCGCAGACCCTCGCTGCTGCCGCCTGGAACCGCTGTTGGTGCCCTCCGGAGTACCCTCCGGCGTCAAAAACCATTCCTGGGTGGCCGCCGTTTCTCTGCTGCTGCTCGCCCGGATACCATCCGGCGCCGACCTCCATATTCAAAGCTCCGACTCCGCCGTCGGCTCCGACGGCCGCCCCCAACCGACTGCTGCTGCAACGACCGAACTGTAGGCCTGGGCCACCGCAGCGTTCACCGAGGTTTTAGGTGAGTGTTTTGTACCTTAATTCCAACAACCGAACATTTACTTTGTGGTTTATTTTCCCGACACTCCAGGTTTTCTTGCGGCGAGCAATTATGTACGGCTCTGACCGCCGACATAAGCCATCGCTTCGCTGTCCAACCTGGAATGCCGGCCCACCTTGATTTTTGCCATCGACTGGACATTTTTATTTTTTTAAAACTGCGTATGGGTTCGAGGATCCTGCCATTAGGACCTCCGAACCCCGCTCGTGGTTTAGTTTGGGCGCCATTATGTTACGATCTGCTTTTGGATGGGGCAAGGCCAGACGCCCACAGGTAGCACCAAAATCCAGCTGATCAAAAAAAATAACATTTAAATGAAAACTGCACAACAAATTCATACCAAAACAAACCAAACACAAATAAAGCACCCGGATCGACTCCAGATCGGATCATTGGGGCGTGGCTGGTATCTGCCCCTGACGCACCCACCCTACCAGACAACCGGACATAACACCGGATCTTCCTGACAGGGTTTTGGTTGGCTTTTCTCCTGGTCACAGACTCATCTTAAATTAAAAAACTCATGATCGATACAAATTAATATTTAGACATATTTGAAATCCTTAACATATTTCAAATTTTATTTTTCTCTCAGAATTACCTTCCCATGGGCCAAAGCAAATGTTAATCAAAAAAGAATGACGACAGGGACACGCAACGTTGTATGGGTATGTTTATAACTTGTAAAAATGCGTATTACATAGACATATTTAAACCCTTTCCTTTTTCATCAGCAAATATTCCTACTTACTTGGAGCTCCAAACAGGGATCAAGGGGCTGAGACGGGTCGTGTACAATACTACGGATTCATACCCCTACACAGATTGCGCCCCACGCAGCAGAATTTTTAAGTAGTTTTAAATTTTACGTTAAATTATAGTTTGCTTGGGCTTAGGTTCGATTTTTACATTGTTTAATTTGATATTTGTTTACGTTAAAGTTTTACTCCGTTGTCTCGATTATTGCTGAATTATTTTTACTCTATTTTTGTTATTAAATTGTTTACTTGCTTGTTACGTCTCTTTTGTCTTTATTATGACATTTGTGTATTTTGGTCAATTGAATAAATAAATAAATTATACACAGACAAATTAATAAAATGTTTCAATAAATTAGCACTGGTACACGGGATAATAAATAACAATTAAATAAATAGATAAATAAATATATAAATAAACAATTGTATAAATAAATAAATAATAGAGAAAATAAATATGTTTTGGGACGTCCAGATCTCGGTTCCAGGTTCGGATCTCGGGCGATAATTTTTCTTTGGGTCGATCAGTATTTCTTCCGGGGTGGTTTAGGGATATATTCCCTGGCCGCGCCACGAGGATGCGGTTTGGGTCCTGTGAAACGCTCCACGTCTATCACTCTACTCATTGTTCCACTCGGAACGGACTCACGTTTTTTTTTCTCCTAGCCTCTTTTGGTTCGAAGTTCCCTCCTAGTGTTTTCTCTTCCTGGGCTCTGGAATGCCCCTTGTCTTCCTTTTTTTCTTTCTTTTTCCTGGCTGCCGTCGTCTACCTGGCTGCTCCCACTCCCGAGATTTCGATTTTTTTTTCGTTTTGCCACTCCGAATAACCCGGCGGAACACGCAGTTAACAGGAGCCCGAGGTTTCGCTACTGTCCCTTGTATTCTTTACTACATTACGCAAATGGCGGTCCCCTTTTCCCTATATATGGGCTTGGTTTTGTCTTTCCCTCTTCCCGCTAGCCCGGTTCTCTCATTTAATGTCGAGAACCACGTTCAAGGCCGGTGTTCTTCCTTGCCTTGGTGTGCGTGGATGCACTTCTCTGACGACCTCCTTCACATCAACACTATCCCTTTTCTTGGGTGTGGACGGTAGGGGGCGCTCGATATAGGTTTCTCCTTCTCCTCCTCCTGGACCTGCCAACCTCGCTTCTCGGGTATTCCTTCCCCTAAGGCCCTGCCAACCCTACTCGTTGCGCATTCCAGGCGATATTTGTTTCGCCTGTGGCTATCGATCACCGTCAGAATGCAACATCACGCGGAAATTCGCCAATCGAAAGGGAGTGGAATATTCGCGAGCATTCCAAAACATAATCGAAAATAAACAAACAGTTATGGACAACTACTTCGCCCGCTCCGCAGTGTTCCCACGGCGGACGGCCCTTGCCCCATGGCTTCTGGGTTGCCCCAACGTAGGCCACACCCACGGTCGGTATCCTGCCTATCTACCTATTGTTAGCGTGTCGTTTTTCTTTCTCTTACAATCACAAATCTTTCGCATGGTATGCCAATAGGCTTCTCCGCCAGGTCCTCCAGCTCGAACATGTTGTTTCCGACGGGTCTGACGACTCGGCATCTCGCGTATTTTCTCGCGAACTTAGCGTTGTAATTTCTACTGAAGTCGTTCAGGGTCAAATTTCGCCGGAAGACTTCTTGGCCGGGTTTCACGTTGAACTCCCGGGCGCGCTTATTGTATTGCCGGCTGCTCCGCTCGTACGCCTGATGCAGGTGCTGCTTTATGCGCTCGAGGATGATGTTCCGTTTGTCCCGACAGTTTGGCGTGGCTATCTCGTGATGTGTCATTGATTATAGTTTCCTGGCCAATTTGTAGCTGCCGTGGAGGTACATCTGCACACCCGTCGCCCCGTGGATTGAGTTTCGTATCGCGACTTCGATATTCGGCAGAAACGCGTCCCAGTCTCGATGGTCTTGTTCCAAATACGTTCGAATCGCGGCCAGCACTGTTTGGTTCACCCTTTCAGCCGCGTTGCTTTACGGGGAATACACCGCAGTCCGCATGTGCTAGACCCCGTAAGCCACCACCAAGTCCTGAAACGCCTTCGAGGTGTTTGCCATTGTTGGAGTGTATTACCTCTGGTACGCCAAACTTGAAGAAAACCTCGTGTACCAGGAACTCGACGACGTTCGCAGCAGTGGCTTCCTTCATTGATTTCAAAAATTTAAACTTCGAAAAGTTGTCAACTACCACCAATATCCAGGCTTTGCCTCGCTTTCACCGTAGATATTTGCCCAAAAAATCGATATACAATTTTTGGAATGGCCTTTCGGTCACCACCTCCTGCCCTATCCCGACCTGTGTGCGGTAATTCGGAGCCTTCGCCTCCTTGCACTGGATGCATCGTCTCACAAAGTCTCGCACTTGCGTCGTCCTGGCCAGTAATACAGCCGTTGGAGTCTTTGCAGCGTCTTCCTCACTCCTCCATGTCCCGATGTCGGTTCCTCGTGGGACGTCGCGGTCATCCCGGCCGTCAGCGAGGCTGGAATTCACAGTTTCCATGGCCCTCCCTCGACTTCGTCTTCCAACCTGCCGAATCCAATGCGTTTGAAGATGAGGTCGCCTTCCACTCGAACATCCGATAGGCGCGCCTGGTCATCTCGTATCTCATCCCGAATCTCCCTGTACTCCGCAG
>VNJR01005302.1:0-33033 GCA_008042585.1 Drosophila punjabiensis
TCGGGCACCGAGGCACGCTTCAAAGGGTCGCCAGAAGTGCCACGCCCCACGCACAGCCCTTGTTTCGGTGCCACCATCGGATCGCATCACTCATACGCCACGTTGCACGCATCGCACATTTTTTCGCGCTTCTTGTCTGTGTTTTGGGGATGAGTGTGGTGTGTGGGCGTGGCAGGTAAGGTCTTAATTGAATTTGCTTTTTTCCAGCTGCGTTGGCCGGGCAACACGCCGCCCCTCCCCCAAGCCACCCTCCACTCCCGCCCGAGCCTACAGGGCAATGTTTCACATGCGGCATTCCTGTTGTTAAATAAGAAATTTAATAAATTTGATTTAATTTTCTTGGCTTACAGCGAAATGTGTTTGCTATTTGCGTGCTACTTTCCTCTCTGCTTCCTTGGATATATGCGATATATATGTTATGTTTACGCATGTGTAAAAGGGGGAGGAAAGAGACGATTTTTATACAATTTTTCATACATTTTTGGTATCAAGTGGAACCGAAAGAGGCTCAAAATAAATAAAAAACAGCTTATATATTATATACTGTCTCTTAAGTTATACTTTTTGATGGGAATGTACAGACTTTGAATGTTCTTCAGCTTCAGATTTTATAAAACATATTATTTCTCAGTCACAAATGCCGTAAGAGGTATGTTTACGGCGTAGAAAGAGACTGACATGTCTAGATCATTACGTCTGAAGGACATAAGAATGTTTCATTTCAAAGTAAAGTCGCATTTAAATGTATATTTTTTGCAGGACATCAATACCCAAGTTGTTTGCCATCAAATGGAAATTTCCCTCCATCTCAGCTTTTTCTCCGGCTTTTCCTTTTTCCAGCTCGCAAAATCGTAAAAGCGAAGCGAATTTTAAGCGGCTTGGTCAACTTTTTTATGGGGTTCACGGTCACCGCTGCGGTCACAGTTTGTCTGAGAAGTGATTTTCCCCTATAAACCAATTCCTTATCAGCCGTTTGCATTTTGCTCTTGGGTTTCCCCCGAAAGAAAGCAAAAAAATAATGACTTATTTCACTTTTTTACCTCAGCAGCAGAAAAAAAATGCTAAACTTGTGGCATGTTGAGGGGCGATTTGTCAGAGAGAAGGAAAAGCCGCGTAACCTTCACAGACTTGTTTGTTGCCGGGAAAACCCAACAAAATATATTCCAAAATTCGTTCACGCTAATTTCCTATTAAGTCTTGGATTATTCAAAAGTGTGTGTGCCATGGGTTCGTGATTAAATGCTTATTTAATATGGAAAACTGTGGCGAAGCTTTTTCCCTCGCTCCCGCGAAGGATACTCGGAATGGGCTTAATCTGTTTTCCATAGGTTCTTCTTTATGTTAAACTCTTTTTAGTATAGATATCTGAACTTCCTTACAGCTCCTTGGTCATTTCTTGAGTTCTGCTGTAAAGAAAACACCTCGAAAAACACTCAACTCTCTTCCTTGACCCTCCTGCTAAGCGGTTCACTTGCGGCGGCCCATTTTGACCGTAAAAGGAAAACACTTTTCCTGGGAAAACTGCACTTAAGCTGAGCTGCTTGCATACTATTTTAATTAGCTGATGTCGCTGCTGTCTGCCAGGAAAAACAAGGAAATTATAAAAAGAAAAGCATAGTGGCTGAGGGGCGGATGCTGGGGAAAGTGTCGTCTGCCAGCAAGCTGTCTGCACCACCGGCTTTTCCACTTTCCCTCTCCACCTCCCCCCCTCCCCCATACCCATCACTCGCTTGGCGTTTGCAGCAGTTTAGCAAGTTGACGGGAAAAACAGCTGGTGGGCTACAGTTCAGCTGGACAAGTGACGCTCTTCGAGTGGAAGTGGTGGCACACGCTAAGAAATACTTCATTTTCTAATAAATCATAAATAATAGTCACATTGTGAAGATGTTACGTTTATCCCTGCGAAGGAAATCATAGTTTTTGCCACAAGTTTGCAAGGAGGTAAAGGAGACACTTCTGAACGCGAAATGTTAAATCTTTAGACTAAGCATGACTTGTATATTATTATATAATTTACCTAAGATGTACAGAACAAATATCTGCAGCTTCTCCGAGATATATAAAACATATGACAGTCTGGGAAATGGACAAAGTCGCTGGGTTTCCAATACAAAGATGTTTTCTTCAGCAATTGTTATTGTTATATTTCCTTTTCGCCCAAATTAATAATTAAATTATTAAGTTTGACTATAACATTGTATCTTCTTTTCTAGAATACAAAATTACAATTATCTTTCGCTCAGTGTACGAAGCAGGAGTGAAAGGCAACCCACTCGACGCGTGACTCTCGCCTAAAAGCATCCTTTTGCCTGCTTTCAGCCTTCATTCTCCGCGTCCTTCGCTGCCAGTTCCTCCTGTTTTGCATGTCACTTAACCAGCTTGACTCTGGCAGACCACACCCACCCCCACCTTCACCCCCACCCACTTTCCAGGTAAACTGAGTCCGAAACCCACCTGGTTTCACGTGGCTCGCGTGTCCTGTGACCGAAAAACATTGCCCTTTGGCGTAAGTGGGCGTGGCTATAGTCGTTAATTAAATTTATGAGCAAGTTTTGGGAAAGGAAGAACAGCTTTCACTTTCTTACAAATTCAAACGATTTATTGTCGAATCTTGGAATGGATTGAGTTAAAGTTATAATATTTCTAGGATTGTGCCTTTTAAATTCAGACTAAACCAGGAATATATAATATCCTCAATCATAAATAAACTAGAGGAAAGTGTGAATTCAATCATAATTCATAATATGAACTAAACTCAAATATAAATAAATGAAAGCAAATGTAGGAAACTTCAAAATGAGTGTCTGAGTATATATCTATAATTTATGTATAAATATAAGTAAATATAAATATAAAATATTAAAAAAACGAAACAGTAAATAAATAAATAAATAAATACTTGAAATTGTACCCTTGGTATATAGAATATAGAAACAGTAACTGAGTTTATAACTCTCCACAAAGTAGAACGGGGCTCAGTCAAATTTGATTAATCTTGATAGTAAAGCTAGTAAAGCTCCATGGTGGAAATTTCCCGGAAAACTCATTGGGGATGCCATATTCCGACATTCACTATCTCCGCCTCGCCCCGGTGGCGTATACGTAATGCGTGTTGTGCGGTAATTAATGTTGGAGTTGTGAAAAACGGCATTAAGCGGGCTAAATGTGGAAACTCAAATGTGGAAAACTCAAAGGGACAGCGACAATTCATCACGGAACGTTGGGGCGCAGATGTAATGGAATTTTCGTTTGTTTTTCTGTGCAAACCTAGCAAAGTGTCCTTATTATTCCAATCATTATTACGGAAGGGATCTGGGAAAAGTTTTCGCTAATGGCCCCCTCTCTCTCTCTCTCGCTCTCTCTCTGCTTTTCTCTGGGTTTTTTGGAGGCGGAAAAAACCGAAATACTTTCGCTTCAATATTTTACAACTAATTAGGGATAATTACCAGCCATTACCCAAGGGGATTTCCCCTTGCCCCTCCAAGCATAGCGACAAGTTGAAAGTTCGCAGCTTTCCCCCTCCCTTTCCCCCTCCCGCCTGTGGTTTTCCACCCAGATTTTGCTATTTTTCCCAGCCTACCCACGCCTTGGCCAGCTTAGTTACCGTCGTTGTTATCCTTTCGGCCTGGGTCCTGTAATGAACAGCCGTGTCCTTAAAAGCTTTGTGTCCTCTGAGTTCTGTGATATACCGCAGACTGATTGAAAGTGTCTCCTGAACGGGATTACCATTACAGGATCAGGCAGAATGACTCCAGACAGCCCATAAATAGCCAGTTTACAGGCTTTTGAGAGAGGAACATATTGACGACATTTTCTTCATCAAATAAACAATTGAAAATGTATTTACTCGTTTATTTTATTTATTTAAATTTACGCTTTGCAAGGATTTAATGAGTAAACATTGTTGCAAATAATTTAATTAATCAGTTCAACTGCAACACTTAATCCCCTGATCAGGGCGAGATATTATGCAAACCATTGGGTCCTGCAATTTCTTAAATTAATGGGAATCCTTAAAGCCTTAAAGTTGCATTGAAATATATATTGTGCTTCCTTTGATTGCATTTGTTTCTGGGAAAATTGAAATTCATACTGCAGCTGACCAACTAATCCGGCACTTTAACTGATTCCCCTTCTCCACGTATACCCTTTCTGAGGCTGTAACAACTATAGTCATAGGACTCCATGGTAGTGGAGGAGAGTAATCAGACCCCATGAAATACTATACAAAGATACCTAATTAAAAGCTGTCTTTCTAGGTATAACCTTCATTCCTTTTGCTATGAAAATAGTCTTCTTTCCACTCCAGATAGTAAATAAGTTGGTCAGTCATAGAAGCGATCAAAACATTAACAGAAATATGTAATATAATATAACTTTCCTTTAACCTATATGCATAATCTCCGACATATAGTATATAAATTATAAAAATCATTTAAAGGGTACACAAACTTCAGTGCTCCGAACTTCACTTCACTTCTTGGTTTTTGTTAGGAATTAGCATTTTTATTGGCGTGCTGCGGGTGAAAAAAGGACCGACAATTGCCTGCACTCGGAATACTTGAATATTTTCATAAATTTATTTAAGTGCTGGCAATTGTGCACCCGAGGGAGGGGCGAGGGGGCTGCAATGCACTCGAAGGAGCACAATGAATGTGTCGCACAGTTCAGTGGAGTTGTGAGTGTGAAGGGTGTCAAGTGATGGCACTTATAAGCATTTATGAAGCATCGAAATGGAATAGAAATATTTTATTTAAATATTTTAATAATATGCATTTTCTTGCTATAATAACTCTTTCTTTCTATCGAATTAATTCTGAAATATAAGTAATATTCATTTATTTGTATATAAATTTACAATTTCAATGGGACACTGTATACCATATACTTTTCAATATATCGAAGGGCTCCTCCCTCTTTCGATGTTATCCTTAGTTGCGTGCATCCTGTTCCAGTCCCTTTGCCGAGTAAACAAAACCCAAACGGAAGTGAAGGAAAATGAGCAAGAGGAGAGCCTTGGGAAATAGGAAAGCGGCAACAAGGAAATGCTTACCGACTTTTTGGCACATGCAAAAGAAAAAAACCTTTTACTTAAAGAAATCCAAAAAGTAGCAAGAAATCTGATCCGAAGTCTGCATACACTTTAAGATTGCTCTTAAACCCAAAGGTTTATATGCTGGCATTATTCTTTTTTAATTAAATGAAAAGAAGAAATGGTGTATAATAATTATACAAATTCTGTGGTTTCTCCAGTACATCATATAACTTTAGAGATTGCACCGATAGAAGAGCAGCCGTATGATATAGTCTCCTGACTTTTATACAAACATTTGGCAAAATGTGATTTGTATGTGTTTATGTGCTTTTACAATCATTTCCCTTTGAAAAACCCTATAAAGATATTATTAAATCTAAGATGTTGTCAAGGCTGAACAACATTATATATACTTTATGGATTCTTCACCTATTTTGTCCTCTTAAGAAGTACTTGTAAACAAAAATAATGCAAAAAAGGAATCTAAAGGAATAAAGCAAGCACTAAGGAATATAACTAGTTAAAGTTGGTTAACATTAAACAATAAAAAAAAGACAGTAACAAAAGAGGGAGGGGAATGAAAAAGGCTGCAGATAAAAGCCAACTACAGGGAAATGCAATTAGGCCAAGACAAGACAAGGCTGCAGATGGAAGCTCGAGAGGTTCCATGAGTGTAAGGAGCCAAAGTGCCACCTGAAAGCATTTAACTGGAAACAACCAGATCTTCAGACAACAATGATTCCGCTGAATTTAAGTTTATTGACTTCCCAGAATCCTGTTGAGCTAAGAAACCTTCCCATTTGCATCTCAGGGAGCTACTTGTCAGCCGATTTATATTCTATATAATAAACCAGAGTCTTGATTTTAGTTCTTAATTAACTTTATATTTTTGAAGAACTTTAAGAACACGTTCCCTTGGCGTTTGACATTTGACTTTATCTCTGACAGTTTTATTTTCGAAAATTCGCCATTTTCCATCTACTCTTGCAGTCAATTGACTTGTTTGCTTGAACTTTGAACGTGCAAATTTTCCATTGTCATGTGTCAATGGCCCGCCGTCAGTGTTACCCAACACCACCGCCGGCTTTCCCCCTCCTTCCTCCGGAATTTTCCGCCCTTTCCCGAGAGTCTGCTCTGTGCTCTCTGCTGGAGCCCGAGCCAAGTCGCTTGCAATTTGACTAGACAAAGTCGCGACAATTTTTTGTTTTTCCTTTTGAGCTTTTGAGTTTTATTTGAGTTTTTCAGTTGGTTTGTTTGCTTTTGCTTTTGTTTTCCTATTAGAGTTTCCCTGCTGCTGGATTTATTTTAAGCTTTTCTCTCCCCGAAGCTGAAGCTGAGGCGACACCTGACAGTTTTCTTATTTATTTGTTTCGCTGAAAAATTACACAGCTCGGGGTCGCCTGACAAACTGCGTGTGAAAGCGGTGGAAAAGTGAAGGGGCGGCATTTTCCCCGGGGGATCAGGGACCTGCTTGAGTTAAGCCAACTTTATCAACTTAATTTGTACACAAATTCATATTTTTCATAATTTTTCCCTGGCTTCTGTGCTGCTGTGCTCTTCTGTTTGATTTTCCTTGGCGGTTTTCCTCCGCCGTTCCATTTTTCATTTTCCCCGCATTCCTTGGTTCCATTATGGCCTGCGGAAAGTTTTTCCTGTTGTCCCTGTTTCAAAAAATTGTATTTGAAACTTTTGGAAAAGTGACCTTGGCAGGGGGAGGCAGTGCCTTAACCTGCCCCTCAGGCACGTGCCATAAGCCATTTGTCAACAGCGAAAACTGATTGGATTCCAGGACTAAGTGCGGTGCCGCCTCCGATCTTCTCCCATTCCGAATTCTATATATTCCCTATATATAAACGCTTAAATGTAGAATGTAATCATACTTGCTCTTTCCATTTCCACCGAGTGGAAATTAAAATGAAAATTAAAACTGAGGTGTTTAGACAGTTGCCGGAAAACAAAGCCCAACAAAGCGGAGGCGGAAACGGAAAGCATTTCCCGGCCGAAGGAGAGCATTTCGATAATAATGACACAGCCTCGAGAATTGTTTAGAGGAACTTTGCCAATTAATGTGGAAAAGCGCTGAGCCAGAGCCTGGGGGCCTTCGAAGCATTTCCATTTCCAACTTAGGGAAAATGTAGATTAAGCTAAGCGATGCTTTGTTCTTACATTTTTTTATTAATTATAATTAATAATGAAGTAGGAAATTAATATACATTTACTCAACCAAGAAGATGTTTTTAGTTATTTTACAATTATTAATTAAATATGTTGAGCAAGGATCGTGTTTCATAGAATAAATCTCTAATTAACTATAAAGCATACCCTTCATACCCTGGAATATAATGATTTTCTGGGCATAATGAGTCAAACTCTTTGCTTATTCTTCCTTCCACTCGGACTGAGTCGTTGTCCTTTGGCAAACATTGCCAAAAATAATTTTGTTTGGATTTGCAGCTGTGCGAAAAGTTCATCATTTTCCCATTTTCGCTCTTTGTCTTTGTGTTTTTTGCCTCGAGAAAGAGTCTTCCTTTAATTGGCTTTCTTTCTTTAGGGAAGAGGATCTGAAATTCAAGAATATATATTTTGGAGAAGAATATGAATAAAATATTACAATTAATAATATTATATTTAATATAAAATTTCAATTGATTATGAAAGAGTAAAAATATTAAATTACCAATTGATGAAATCAAAAATCTTGGCCTGAAGGAACTCTTCCCACTTCCAACTCTCATTTTATAGATCGAAATCCATATAGTTCCTGATACAGATGCTGCCTGGGTTACCTGCAATGTCTATTTATAAATGAGTAAGTTGGAAACTGGGAAACTAGGAAAGTCACCAGACACACGCATTAGTCAGGATGCCGAAGGACTCCATTCCATCTGCGTTTTCCCACTTTTCCCCCAACAGACACACAGACTGAAAGGGGAGCTGAAAGGGACACACACTTTGCCAGGAGAAGTAAACAAGTGAAAAACATTTCCATTTACTGAGAGCGGGGAAACGGGAAACAGGAAACAGGTCCAACAGTGTGCCATGTTTTTAATCCACTTGAAGGCACTTAAGGCAGATCACTGCCAAGCGTAAATGCGGAGCTTAGACAACTATGGGGCATCCTTCTGCTCCTGTCCCCGCCCCAAGGTGAGAGTGCTTTCAGCTTGTTCAAATTCATAACTCCGATAAAAAGGCAACAGCAACACAAATGAATGAAAATGAGAGGACAGGACCAAGCATAAGCGACGCAGGACATGCTCTCAGAGAGGTTAGCAAGCAAACATGTCAGGAAGAGGCCCATCAAGGAGTGTCTCTTGAGTACTTTTGTCAAATCCTATGGATCCTTGAACTGGCTCTGATAATGAAATTCAAAATATTTAAAATAAGTCAGTCTTAGGTTGACTTGGGTTTAATGTAAACTTTGTTTCGTTTTCTAATCATTTGAAGAGTGATTTCTCGGGAATTTCTTTAGAAAATAATGTTTTTAGTATCAAGTTGAAGGTCTCACCAAATATCTTTTTGTTATCCTTGCAGGTACTCTCCTCTCTTGTTCTAAATTTCTACAAGCAGGCAAGTGCTCCTTACATCCTTACATCCTTACATCCCAGAGCGTCGTTCATGCCCCCTGCTACCCTCTACTTGGGCCATGAATATAAAACGATGTATCATTCGGAAAGTGCGTGTGTGTAAACTATAATAACAGTAATAACAACTGAACCCAATGGCAAATGACAGTTCTCAGTTCTCAGTTCTCGCTGGCTCCCCTCTCAGGATTAGGTTGCCATTTTCCCCGCTGACTCAGCGGAAATCCTGCGACAGCGACACACGTCTTAGATTACAAGGAGTGAAGGGGAAAGTGGGAAGTGGGACACTGGCTCCTTATCGAAGGAAGTTTCCACGAATGGGAGTGGGAGGGAAGAGAAGTTTGAGGAAAAGCGGAAAATGGCGGGGCACGTTCGACGCTTCACTTAATTAAGCGCCTCTTTGTCTGCTGTAAGTTGATAATTGAGGTTTCGCCGGTTTTGCGGCAGGCAAAAGTTAATCCCACCCACTCATTTTCCCGCTTTCCCATTTGTCAGGAAAAAGTGGTAACAAAAGGCGAAAAAAGAAGCCCGTGAACTACGGTCGAGAGGCCCAAACACACAAAGCGCGAAGTAAATAGGGAAATAATTTAATTTCCACGGAGCCTTTTCGCTTAATTTTCTTCGAAAAGAATAAAAGAAGGCAAACAAAACAAAGAAATGTTCAGAAAGAGAGATTGAAATACAATTTAAATCCATTTAAACTGATTTTAATTTAATTTTAATTACCAATTAGAAAACCTTTTTATGAATATTCGATTTGGTATGTTGTCAAATATTATTAATAATCACTGAAAATACACTTAAATAATAAGGATATAAATATAAATATCTGAAGATTAATTTACTAATTCATGAATTAATTTGCTATTTTTAGAAATTATAAATAAAATTGGTTTTGTTTTCATCTCTCCATAATGCTCTCGTTCGCTGTTTATTTCTGCAATTATTTTGGCTCACATAATACCAGACAAAACTCGGTCTGGGAGCTTGTTAACCTTATATAAGCCTGATCTGGGGCTTCCTCCTGCGTCCCTTTGTCACCTACACGTGTCCACGTGTGGGAGTGTCCTGCTGTATATTAAGAGCCTTGTGTGGATTATGTTTTTATGGCCAGTAGTGAAAATCCTGGCCACCAACTCCCACTTGGACCCCGCAAATATTTGTATTTGCTGCCATTTTCCTGCAATATTCTTTCACCTGCCTGCACCTGTCCTTGTTCTCTGCTTGAGCCACGCCTCCGCCTCTCCTGGGAGAGCAGATAAACCTGCCAGGAGGTCGACATGTCCAGCTGAATTAAACTGAATTAAAGTCCAAATTGAGTTTGCTTATTCGAAATTGATTTCTATAGAAAGTAAGTATACTTAGAAAGTATCTTAAAGTATTTTCTCTGGCTTTATCTGTGAGAAAAGATTTTAATAATTCACAGATTCACACAGATTTTTACAAGGACTATGGTTTGTTTCAGTTTCAGTTTTCCTTGCATTCTCTTCAGCAACTTAATTTTGCAGTTCAATAAAGCCAAAAGGGAAGTTGACGCAGTTTTCTGTTTTCTGGATTCTGGTTTCTGGTTTCGTGTTGATTGAGCTACGTGCCGATGGGCAGTGCCACCTGATCCACCTTTCCCCTCACCCGTTCCGCTCTTCCTGTTCGATTTTTCGAAACAAATATTTGCAAAGCACTTTAATTTGCTGCCAGACAAAAATCGACAAGCAAATATGTTTTTTGTGCGACATTTTATTGGTCCCTTTTTCGGCTCCCCGATGAGGGGAAGCGGTCGAGATTGATGATAAAGACGGTGATATTTGGCTGGCAAAGGGGCTTTTCACGCTCCGTACGCCGTGAAACGAGATCCGACACTCGCATCCAAGTGTGTGGAAAATGAAACAAGTTTTCTCTCTGCAGAAAAGGGAAAGCGAAGCCAGAGGGAAATGGGGGAAAGCGAGGACAAAGTTACTCGAGTGACACAGGAGCAGACATTAAATATAGCCAGGAAACGCACACAAACTTGCATACAGCTGAGGGTCAGGTTGGAGTTACACTTTTATTAAATTAAATATCAAATAAAATAAATAGTTAACAAACAGAATAACTTATATTTTAATACTGTTTGTCGAGTATTGTTGAGGTACTTTTTTAAGCACAAGTTTTTTATACATTTTGAAAGGAAGTTAACCCTATTTTGCTACAATTTTGTCCACTATCTTAGACTATTTCCATACAGATTGAATATATATAAATTGTATATAATAATAAAACATAATGAGTGCTCCTTGGAGGTAGATAAGCTAAGACAGATGACAACCTCTAATGGTTATTAAATAATAAATCAATCCATAAATGGTATACCATTTTTTATAAATTTTAATTTTAATTTAAAGCCTGACTATTTCTCCAACCTCATTCGTGTGGCGGGACATGTGCAACACCTTGTTGCTCGTTATAAAAAACGCACAACAGACTGAAACGCCACTCGGGAATCGCCTTCGAGCGTAAAAATCCTGCGTCCTGAATCCTTCGAGTGTGAAGCAGTGCAGCGGGGGGAGGTGGGCGTTGTCAGGAGTCAAGGGGAGGGAGTCATGCCACATTTTGTTGTAACAAATTAGCTTCCCAACGAGGTTTGTCTTCGCTTCTGCTCGAGTTTTTAGAACCTGCGGTTTCCCCTAACTCGACAGCCAGCAAACAGGAGCAACGAGAAAATGTCAGAACAAATAAAACTCTTGCTCTCAGCCTCACCTCCGCCTCACCTGCTGGGCCTTCCCCAGGTGTAAATTGTTTTATTGACATTCTGCGTTGAAAGCCAGAGTGCCATTTGTGTTAATAAACAGAAAGGGTTAAAGGTAAGCTTATTTACACAAGAACTCAGAGCCAACGATTAAATAATTAAGAGAAATGCCTTACTTACTGATATATTAATTTAAATGTGTAAATATGTGTATTACAGTACAATATCTATAGAAGCTGTTCCATGAATATGCCTCAATTGCTCTAAATATTTGTTTAAATTTATTTCCTTAGCTCTTTCTTTTTTTAGCACAGTCTCCATATAAAAATAAATACAGTTGAAAACAACCAAATGTATGTATCAGAGTTGCAATAACATATTCACAGCTGTCTGAAGCTAAAATCCAAGGCAAATCTTTGCTGACCAAGTAACTAACTAACTAGTTTATGTGATTTTAGCAGAAAAAGGGGAAAACAGAACAGAAGCACATTGAAAAGCGTTCCCTGGCAGCCGCCCAATTTTCCGGCAGCTTCAGCTGCAAACTTTGATATGGAAACTTTCGTAGCTGCTTTTAATGCTGTTTTTTACACATTTTACGTGCAGATCTGGCTCCCTCTGAGCACTCTTTTTGTGTCCTGATAGCTACCCCATCCTTTCCCTTTTCCCCAAAAATATTCAACTTTCTGCCTCACTGACCCAGAAGCTTTTTGCTGGCAAGGGAGCCTCTGCATTTTATGAAAGAATAACGTTTTCCTTCTGTCGATTTTTTGCAGCTCGCAGCTCTGTTCGTTGTGTTTTGCCATTATGTTTTTCTGGTTAATTAGATTTCGCATTTTGGAGCATAACAATAACTCTGTATATATATATTTATAGGGGATATATACACGGAGTCTGATAATTGGTCTATAAATCATGCAGACCACGCGGCGTATGCGCAACGTGTGAGTGAAAGTGAAAGTGAAAGTGAAACAGAAAAAGCCGCTTACAAATTGAGGGGATGGAGTTGGCCAAAGTATTAATAATAGTCCGGAGTTGGCCGCATCGCAATCTGTTTTCGTTGTTACAACCGACAAAGGGTGCCACAGTGGTATGAATCTGTTGGTTAGTATGGGAAATATTGGTAATAAATACATACAAGTCGCAAGGGTTGCATAGTTAAAGCTAGTTAGCTTCTTCAGAAGTATTTAAATATTATTATGAATTTATTAGTTTGCTAAATATATATAAATTTAACTTTTTTTTCCACCAATTTCCAGCTGATTTGGTAACACTGTAGCATTGATGGCTAATGAGGCCAAGTGCAAGCTCCGTTCATCCATCGCCCGCTGTGATGGCTTTGCTCAACTTTGCTCTGCTTTTCCCGCCATAAACGCTTTTCCGGGCATTTTCGGTGGCTTCGGAGGAGGGGAAAGGGGGGAGGGAGGAGGGAGGAGTGGCAGCCAGTAAAGAGCCAGGGGGTCATAATTCATTTCCACGTAATTTGACTTGCACACGCGCAACGCCAACGGTGAAGATGGCAAGGAATGGATGAGAGCGACTGTCGCAGGACACTGCCAAAAAGAACTTCCTGTTGTTCAAAATATTCTCAATATTTCACCAGGAACAGGAACAGCAACAGGAACAGGACTAGCTTCTCAAAAAGTCCTCCCGAGTGAAACAGGAATTTAAAATAAATAAACACTTTAGTTTAAAATTAAATTGCTAATTTAAGGAAATAAGCAGAATTCTATTCAAGATCTCCTTTGTTTTCCGCAGTGAAGGACGAAGGGGAGTTGGGTGCAGGACATGCCAGGTGGGAGCCATAGGCAGCAGCCTGGAGCCGGGCTCCTGGAGCCGGGAGCCTCCTGGCCGCAGACAGCTGTCACTTAAATTCTCTTCTCCGGCTGACAACTGCGTCGAAGTGGTATCCTGCAGATCCTTCCTCGACAAGGTGGTGGAATGGCTCACCTGCCTTGTTTGCTCTTTTTTAAGTGCAAAATGCTAAAAGCTTTTCGCTTTCAATGAGCGTTTGCTTGCAGCTTCCTCTGCAATATTAAACTTGTGGTTCATTGTAACTCTTTAATCGATAAATAAATAAATCGAGGCTTAAATATCTCTGATATTGAAAGATATGGGAAGCTCTAATTGATGTTATTCGTACTCAGAATACTGCTAATTGGATTTATTACAGAAGGAACTAGCTACCAGCTTAGGACTTCCTTGAATTTTCCCCGAAATTCTCAAACAGTTTGCCTCTTCAACTCACAAATGGATAGTTCTGCTCTGGATTTGCAGAAATACATTCTCGAGAGGCACTGGGATTGCATGCAAATGCTGCATTTGAAGCCTCTCCATCTCCCGGGAATTTCCGCACTACTCCCAGAATTTTCCAAGCATACTTTCCATCCTCGAATATCTGATCCGCTCTTTGGTGTGTGCGAAGTTCCAATGAATTTTCGCAAATAAAGCGAAAAGCCGCGCGTGCTCTCTTAGCAAACGAAACAATTTAAATGGAAACTGCGTCCGAGGGGGCTGTGGAGGAGAGCTGCATCAAAAAACAAAGTGACTGAGCAATTGACAATCCCTCCCAGCGACACTCACACAACAAAATGCATAGCTCGCACAGAGGGAAAGCACGGCGAAGTATGCAAAGTTTTCCAGCTTTTCCATCAAACGAAGCCCGCGGAAATTCCGAATAAATTACCTTGAATTATTATGCATTTTTCTGTTCATTCTTTTTTGTGACTCTGCAATAATGGTTATATGGCTCATCAATGTTTTACCTGAGTTATCGGGGAATACCCAGATACTGATGGCACCTATAAAGTAAAGAAATTTATAAAGCACTTTTTGTTTTTTATTACTCATCAAGAAATCTTCACTAAAAAGTGAATTTTACAGCGGGGCAACGGTTCCATCTCTGAAGCTATTACTCCTTTATAAATCCTAATATTAATATTTTATGTAATATATTATAATATATAGTTTACGAAGCAGTCCGCACATAATCACATCTATCCATGTCTGTCTATTATTTATATACAAAAAACTACCAACTGCATGAGAGGTATAATTAAATTCAATTTAAGACAACAGTATTATCTCAATTGCTCATGCTTCTCCCAGTTCAGTGAGGTCTTAGTCCCCCGTCAAAGGATTTTATTATTGCTTCTCCCTACCAACTGTCTCCTGTATATATTTTGGCTTCATTTGGATTCCTTTTCCCCGACAAAACCATCGATCAAAACTTCCTTAATCGGAGCATCGGTACGTTGGTCATTTACTCAGTTAGCTGGCTGAAGTTTTGGCTTCTGTCCGGGACATTAGTCAAAATGTTAACTAAATACGGCTTCAATTGTTTAACTGCTACTGACAGCGGTCAGTGATGGCCAAGGGGACAGGGAGCCGCGTTTACCCATGATTGAATTTGGCTTTAAAAAAAGCCAACACGAAACGTTTATAAATCATCGGATTAAAAAAAAAAGGGAGGGAAGAGGAAAGGGACAAGGGACAGGGAAAGTAAATAAAGGGGCAGCTCACATTTATTGGTATTAGACCCGAAGTTGTCGACATCTTGTGGAATTGGCCCTGGTCTGGGCTCATTAATCTTTGTTAGCCATTGAGCCTGCCACCCAGGATCCTATATATACGTACATATATCCTACACCTATAAAAACAAGCGGAATAATGTGAGAGAAATAACACTAAAAGGACAAAACGTTCACTATAAACATAGTTTTTATTTCAAATAGTTATTATTTTAATTATGGGGAAAGCAGAAAGTGACGCGTTTTAATAAATATCAAAGTAATATACAAGATTTTAAGACTTTTTTCAATAAAAACCCAAAGGGACTTGGGAATTTACAGATCTCCACAACTCTGGTTGTTTTCTCAGTGAGCCTACTGCCACCACGTGACCTTAACCCCTCGTTGCCGGTGCTGCTGGCATCGCTTAACCCGCCCTCGTCACTCAAGAGACTGCCACTCACTCACAGCTCTACACAATTTTAATTCATTTTAATTTGTTGCCTGTTTGTCTTTGTGACTGAGCTTTGGCTTTGGCACCTCTCTGGGCGAGCTCCCTGGTAATTCACAGCCTTGTTAAGGACTCTCCTCCCCCGCCCCCGAGGGTCCTTCACTCTTTAAGTTGGCTTAAGCAGCCGTAAGTTTTCCATTTTCGCCGAGAATTGTACGACTCCCTTCGCTTTCCCTTTCCCCGAATGGTAATGAACGAAGACAGAGCGAGGTCAGTCGTCGGGAAAGAAAGTAAAAAGTTCGTAAGTCATTCCAGAAATGATTTCTTGGCTGGCTACTGATTATATCAATCAGAAGTTTTTTTTAAGGGGAAAGGAAATCGCATTTTCCTGCACTCTTAAGATACGAAATTGAATTTCTGAGGGAAAGGAAACAATGAAATGTTAAATAAGTGAAATTTAAGCAAGTAACTGATGAAGGGAAATCAAAGGTAGGGAATCCTTCGCCAAACTGCATACACATTTGTATTTATTTATATATTTGTACATTATATATACGCAAGTAATTGATATTTGTGTGCTGGCACGTGTCCTGTTCAAGTTGTTCATCAATCAAGCCATCAAAGAGGCCAATCAATCGAAGCAAGGTCACTCAGCACTACATTACAAAAAACAAACAAATTTTCTAGTTCATTCAACTCAATAATGTTAATGATTGCTCAATTGTTGATATTATATCACAATAAAGACACAGCTGAGTTTTCACAATCTACTTTTGCAATTCTCTATCATTGAATTGGTTTCCAAAATCTTCTCTGACCAAGTCTTTTTGCTGTTTTTCACACACTTTGGGCAGTTTTCCATTTATTTTATTCCTTTCTTGCAGCTTGTTCATTTCCAGGGTTTATCAGACAAAGCCAAGGATATGTAGTGGCTGTGTGAGAGGGAATGGCAATCGCAATTGTTTTTGTAATTATTTGCGGTCAGTTTTTTGTGTCCCTTCCCTCTGCGAAAATCCCCTTTTCCGACTCTTTATCTCGCTGAAACATTGTCTTCTTTGGCGCCTCGTTTACCCTCCCATCGCCCCCATTTCCCAGCATTGGCTATATATTTCCTATTTTAAGGACATTGTCTTTATGCCCCGCAGGATAAGGTCTAGGACGGGGTAATAGGAACATGAGACAGGGATTGTTTAATTGCTGTAAACAGTAATTCTGGATTCTTACTGGGACAAATGTGTGGGGCTTAAATGATTTATTTATTTCATCATTTAAGAACTTAGTATAAATTATCAGAATTTATGAATAAAACATCGAAAGCTACTAATTTCCAAAAGGAAACAAAGTTAAGTCGGATTGATAACCCAATAGTAATAAGTTCTGTAATTAAAATAGTCGAATTTAAACCACACTTGATACTTGATTTGGTTCTTCATCATTCAAATTTAATATTATTATAGAACCAAACTGGATATTTGAAATAATTCGGATATTTGGTATAAAATGGTAGCATTTATCCACTCTTTGCACAGTTTCCGATAGTCATTTAGCTTAAGTTTATCTTAAGGAGGTCATCTAAGAAGTCGACCCTCTCTGGAAAGAGTCTTCCTGCTCCCCTTGTCATCGTTGGCGGGGCATTAGCGGCACATAGTACGCTCTCCACATATCAGAGCCCTTGTCCCGGGTGGATATTTGTGTTTTATGGTTATGCTCGCATATTGGAAGCCATAAAACGGGGAACTGCGGACACTAAGCCCGAGAGATTGGAGTGGTAATTTACATTCCATTTTCGCTTAGTTTGTTGCGACAAATTAAGGGAACGCAGGGAACGAGGCTGGGAAGCCCAAGCGATATTAATCCGAGAGTCAATTCATATTCAATTGGCGCTTTTTTGCTCCCATCGAGCACAGCTGCTCATTTGACTTTGGCCCGGAGTTCGGCTCTTCAATGTATCTTTTGAGGGGTATCCCTGTATCCCTTATGTATCAGGCAGACCTGAAACCCCTCGGGACCCGGGTCCAACTCATTTATCCACACACTCGACTCACCCACTTGAGGGGCTCAAGGACCACTTGGAGCAAAAAGGCGAATCGAAATGAAATGGGAGTGGCTGGAAGAAGGGGCAGGAGCAGGGACTGTAGTCAGAGTTGGCAGAGTAAGTGAATCCTAGCATATATTTTAAGCTATTCGAATATTTAGCAGAAGAAACATTATTGATGGGTGATCAAAGTTATTCTTAAATACATTTTATTTAAAGTTTAAATATAGGGTTTGTTTTCTAATAGATTATAGATATATAGATTATAGATCTTATAGATTCGCTACGCCGTTCTCGTTGCTTGTCTCTTGATCTTGGACGCTCATTTCGCTCCTTTACAATTCGTTGACATTTTATCGTTGTTTTCTTTAGATTTTCGTGATCTTAAATGATTAAGGGTAAGTGACAGACGAAGATTGTCACTTACCTTCTCGTCAGAGGTTAACTCGTCAAAGTAGAAAGTGAAAGTAGAAAGAGCAGAATCACTCGTTTATTTCGTCGCTTTGCTTGGGCAACACTGACTTCAACGCATTTGGCCCAGAATGTATCCTTCTCTACCTTAATTCGCCTTTTGGCCACTTTCATCTTGCTCAGCTGATCAGGAAAACAGGGGAACGAGCTTGGTAGACGGTTTGATTATTCAAATATATATACATACATAAAGACATTGGGCCGATTCGATTAGTCCAGACTACAGGCCCCGCACGAAATGTGAGAACATAAAAAATAATGAAAGCAAGGACGAAGGAGGGTCTGATTGTCGTCCTCTCCCCGTTTTTGTGATGACATCAGCAGAATTATGCTGTTACCTTAGTGTTCCGAATGGGCCATAAAATCCGAAACGAAGTTCGATAGAAATTGAATTTGAATTGAAGCCCAAAAATAACGAGAGTGCTTCCATGAAAACGGATTCAAATGCCTCTAATCAAGCACCTCTACAATTAATTATTGTTTTATTTGTGTAATATAAATTATATATTAAAGTGCTAATTAACACATTCACTTAAATAAATAAGAAAAAAGGGAATAAAAAGTTTTTGAATATAAAGTTTCATAAATATATTAAAGTTAAACAAGAAAAGATTGACAACTGTAAACACATTTTCCTTCGAAGTGGTGATATTTCCACTTTAGCTCCCCCTTACTTTTCGGCGACATTTGTATTGCAAATTGCATGTTGTCGCTTTTTCATCAAGAACAAATATTTTCTTTAATATTGAAAGAGGGAAAGTTGAAGCTAATGGAAATGCTGTAGGGAACTTGGGGGTCCCAAGATAGCTGGCAAAATCTGAGCTTAATATTTTATAGGAGAAGCCGGATGGCATAAACACTTTAATATACCCAAAATGCGTATTTAATTACCTTTAAATATTTATAATTATTCAAAGAATATTAATTCATTAATCTAATATTATTTAGTAAAAGTAAACATGTATTTAGTTGAACTTTTCTGCTACTGCAAAGGCAGCTCTTTAAGGAATTCATTAGGGTCCTTTCCCTCTCGGACCTTACTTCACCCATTTGGACATCTCGGTACGTGCACTCGTAACTCACAGCTGCCACATTTTATTCTAATCACAATGGTGGGGAAGGGGAGCCCATTTGGATCCTGCCAGGACCCGGGGATAGTTCACATGCGACACAACGACGTGTGGCAAGTGCAAGTCATGTGGGATAAGTGAATGCCACACTTTTAGGCAATTCTCCGCATACAGACTTTTACCACTTTCCCATTTCGTTTCATTTGGCTTGAGAGGCCTGGACACGAGGCAAGATTGTGCATTATGAGTGGGACCTTTGTGAAAGAGATAAATATTATATATAAGGTAACCCAGGCACTCCACTGCCACGCGAAGTGTTCAAAATAATAGAGATTCAACATAAGGATCATTATTAAGTGAGCTGTTTACCAGAAGTATATCTCAAAGTACGATATACCGATGTGGAAAATAATCACTAGAAAGGCAGAGACTATAAGCTGCTCTTGCTGTGAACGCAGCTGTGAAGGCGCCCACGGCAATTGCCATTTCATTTGCATCTGTTGATGGCATTTTGCGGTTGCAACTGCCTCCGCCCCTCTCTTCTGCCCCTCAGCCTGTGCCTATTTCTGTCCTAATGAGCTGCAAACCCGTTGCCATGGCCAAGAGCTCTGCCATTTGTATACGGACACACGTATGCGCAGTTAATTGTGGCTTAGTTCTGCTTAATTCGCTTTCAATCCCTTGAGGCCGCCCCCAACATCTGCCAGTGTAGAGTAAAGGCGCGTTTCAGGATAATATTTGACATTATTATTCCTAAAATGTTTACTAATATTGAGTAAATATTTAAAAGAGAATGTGTCTAAGCAGGAAAGCAGTATAAAATGCATAAACAGATGGCTGTCATAACTGTCAATAGCAACATATTATTAACGAGAGCAGCAACCTGCAAAAACAACGTAAAGAAACAATAACAAACAATGCCAAGCATCTGCTTCTGGATAATAAAACTCGTAAAAATCAAGCAAGTACCAAACGAGAGAAGGAAAAATATTAACGATGATACGTCTTATGAACAAGGGGGGAAAATGCGATAAACCGGAGGGGAAAAGCCTCCTTTTCATGTCAACAGCCATAAAAAAAGTAATATTACATTTTTAGCCTAATTGTGATTAGCTTTACAGCGGAGAGAGAGAGAGTTTCAAGGGAAAAGTTGGAAGAATATTCACATTACCTTAAATGTGCATACTAAATATTTATTTGTTTTTATTTAATAATAAGTTGTTATAATAATTATAAACCTACAACCTACAATTTCATGTTTACTTTAAATGCTAGGCTTTGGCAAGGAATTCGAAATGAAATTATATTTCGAAATCATTTCCCGCTCGTCAATTTCGAAGGCTAATGGAACAAACTGTCAGAATAATTGATCTGTGGCAATATATAATCCACATTCGGCTCATCACTCACTTGCCAAAAATTAGCGAGCATTTCCATTTCACCTCCCTCGCTCCTCGCTCTCTCTAATTTCGCATTATTATTTTCCATCCATTTTGCACTATCGATTATGTTTGCTAAATGCCAAATGAAACCACATACACTTTTCATTTAGTTTCTGAATACATGAATTCCCCATAATTGTGCAAATTGTTTCATTTTTCGATTACAGATACTGCTAATTCTGGAGCCCGGACTCGGAAGCCGGGAGTCGAAGGTCGGAATATCAAATTTCTAGTTCACAGGTAGGCACTATATATACCATATATATATATATATATATTTACATAATCGTGTGCAAAACTAAACCCATTTTTCCTCCAAAGTTTCCTCCAGCGAATTCCAGCTGCTCATTTAACAAGGCGAAACAAGGGAATTAAGTCAGGAAAAGCAGTTGCGATGAGGACAAAGCCAAGAGGCATTTTATGGTTATCCTGCCTCCTGTCGCAGAGGTGTAAAACTTTGAACACGGAATGACATGCCGATTAAATTAATGTCCTAACTGAGGACTAGCTGGGTTGTCTGGGAAGGAGAGGGGGAAATGGGGAGACAGAGCAACCGACACCATTTGCTCCTGGCTAATAAAGCGGCTTTAGAGCTCATGAAAAATATCATAAAAATAAGAACAAGAGGCAGTGGCCACGTTTATTCAGCGAATGTTTGATAACTTTTACTCAGGGTCCTTAAAAACATGATTTCACCTTTGTTAGAATATTATTTTGGGCCTGATTTTCACAAGTAAAGAGTTCTGAACAATACATAGATGATAAAACCTACCAATAACATTTTCATGTACTTGGAATTACATTCGATAGAATATTTATTTATTTAGAATATAGAATATCGAGAAGCATGAAGCTCAAACCCACAAAAGAGAACGGAGACTGCCATTGACACCTGTGACCTGTGGCAGAGTAAGGGTCAGAGAGATGGAGGTAGAGGCAGACACATGGCCTGGACACCATGTGCAGCATATAATCAAAACAAATTACAGGCCAGATGACCTTACACTCCTCTTTATCTGTTAAGGGTGTAAGCTGATACTTTCTTTACTTAATCATGCCCCAAGGACGTTGACCCCATTGGGGTTGAGTGTGAGGCGGGAAGAAGGAATTCAAGCCTTTGAAACTTATAGGATCCTCTGAAATCCCCACAAATGCAAATTAGATTCAATAAATTAAGAGTGTACAATTATAGCAGAGCTATCTCTCTTCTCCATTAGATGGATAAAACCCCTCACTTGTGGCTGCACTTCGTAGCTCCGTGAAGTGTCATAAAAAGCCACGGACCCGTCAAATAGAAATATCAAAACAAATTACATTCCGTCCGACCACAGAAATTGCAATCAACACTGGAATTGCATACGAAATGGTGGTCTTCCGCCACGCCCTCTGCATCCCAACCCCCCTCGGACCATGCACATTTTCCCACCATTTTCCAACCCACCAACAGATTTCCCACTGATTCCCCACAACTCTTGGACTGTTGCGGTTGGCTTTTTGTTAAATTTCCAGTGCGGGCATTTCAAGTAAGCCAAAAATGGGCAAATGATGAGGTGCTTCAAGCTTTTAAAGTTTAAATTAAATCACATTTTCTAGAGTTTTACCCTTATTTTAATTATTTAAAAAAAAAGGTGATGCGGTATTTAAAGTCACTTCAAGAACACTCACTTAAATGTTCTTTAATTAATTTTGTATTAAAATATTTGGGTTTCCTGCTTAAATTTTACCCTTTTCTTTTGTAGTTTTTCTACAATTTAATCATCATTCTGCACTTATCGGATTATAAAACGTAGCTTCACCTTTGTACCTTTCTGCAGTTGAAAAATAAGCAAGCAAATAATATTTTGAGAACACTTTCCACCCCGACTTTTACTCGGTTTTCCGCTCCCGCTTTCCGTTCAGAAAAAAACATAATAAATCCAATGCCAGGGTCACGGCTTTTCAGCGCGGATTACGGAATATAAATAGAAGACTGAATGGGAAGTATATATATCCTTACATCCTGAGCGGAGAAGGAGGAGACTCGGCTCGCATTCTTTGAATGGATACTAGTACGAAATGTTAAAAATATTCAAATAAATCCCAGCACAAAGCTGTTGTCTGGCTGGAGGTCCGTTCTATATATAAACCCACCGAAGACGATAATAAATGCATGTGGCCAAGACGGGCAAGTTTTGCGTCAATGGATTTCGCAGAAAATCCACTTTATCCCGTCGACATTGGCGCTTAATTAAAAACTCAATTTAATATATATTTATGGCACAGCCATGAACAAGAAAGTATTACCACACATATTGAAGTAGGCAAATGCAGGTTCCCCTAATTTATTCACAGGATTTGATAATCCAAAACTTAATAGTTATCGAAGCGATGTAAAAGTAAATTAAATTATTCCTTAAATGCAAAGAACCTTTTCTGTAAGCATCTAGTATTTTCATACTGATTATATCCAGACGAATCGATTTAGCTATGTCAGTCTGTCTGTTAGCTCCTAGACTCTTAGGCAAACTTTGGAATATGATTCTTGTTACTCTCTATCTTTTACAAGTATGATTCTATACAAATCCCAATTGCTTGGACCGGAGTGTATGCAAAGCAGGGTGTGTGACTGGAATTCCCCAATCGAAGCGAGGCCAAAAGCGTTCTCTCCTCGGATTGCGGATAAAGGAATTTGGTCCTGCTGCCAACCTAAATAAACTTGGCCTCCGATGGGAATAGACACAGGACTTGTTGAGGCCGGAGGACGACGTGGTCCTTCTGTTTGCTCTGACAACAGCTGTTGCGAGCCTCTTGACCATCATTTCATTTCCGTTATTTAATGAAAGCGCATGAAAAATTAAACAATAATACTCTGCATGTGCGACAAGTGGCCATGAAGAGCCGAGGAAATACTGGGAAATACTGGCTGTAACGGAAAGCCATTAGCACGGGGCGAGAGGGAGTTTTCCGGGGAAAAACATCGAGTTCCATTCCCCCTTTAAATATGCAAATGGATGCTGGAAAACTATTTTATTATTCACACACGCACATGCTGACGGTATTCAGCCCACTTGCTGGAAGACAAGTTTTTATTTTTCTATATTTCGCCAGGACCCGCCCCCAGCAGGCTCTTTAGTGTTATGTGCTGTTTACGACGCCATAAAAGGAGCGAGGAGGGTAGGGAATGGGTGTGGGAATGAGCATCCTGAACAGGAAAATCCCTCCAAAGTTTTGGCAATTAATTTATAAGAAACATTTTTGATTATAGCAATTAACAGACAAGATTACAAATAGGTTTTAAAACTTAAAACTAGCATATATGCAAGCATCACAAAGTTCTTTCTTATATGTGGAATATATAGCATATAGGAATTCATTGCAAAAGTCACCATATTAATCCCTAATCGACGCCCCACGCAGTTGAGCCTCCTCCTGCCATGCTCTGGATAATTGCAGAAGTCGAAGACAGATTTCCCGCTTTCAAATGTGTGCCCAGAGCATGGGCCAAGTCCTTTGTACGCAAGGTCCTTTCCTCGCCAACTGGAGGAGGGATTGAACACGATGAACATTCCACATGAACACCATCGACATCATCGACAAGCTGCTGACCAATAAGCCTCCTAGACCGGGACACAGCCGTAACTGAACCCGGATCAAATCATGTCAACTTGGCCAGGAATGCGAGGACATGCCCAGTAGCTACCCTCGAATCGGGCATATCAGTCTGTTGTTAATAATCATTTTTTGATTATATATTAGCTTGGATGACAAAAAGGTGACAAGAGCTTTGAGCTTGTAGAAATTACTTACTTAATTTTATTATGAATAATATTTAATCGAGAAACGTAATGTTTCAGCTAGTATATGTTTATATATGTATATATCTATAGGTATATCCTTCCTATGAGGTATCTGGGAGCTCGTTTCGAAGTTGCTTCGCAATCCTTTTTCCCCGCAGATCGCATATTTGCACAGGAAACGGAAAACGGAAACTGTTGTGTCCTGTCTGGCCCCGGGCAGTTATCGGGGTTTGAGGGTAGGGATGTGGGTCTGGGGCTAAAAGGTCCTGGGTCCTGCGTTCTAAGGATGGACATTTGCGCTTTACTTGTGTCGGAAATTAAAAACAGTTTACAACAAAAAATGGAAATTTCTTTTGGCAAATTTAAAAAGTTTGTATCTTAAATTGTGAGCCAACAATTTTGGATGTCTTATAGTTCAAATGTGAATAATTATGGTACGCATCTATAAGTTAATTCTTTATTAAATCTCTTTGGATTGGCTTCCAAAAGAGAGACCTCTCAGACTTAATTCAGTTCTAAATGATAATTTGATAAATTCATTAAATTCCACAGATTAATTCCAGGTATTGCGTCTGAATTGAGTTGAATGGAATATTTGGCCAAGGACTAAACTAAATATTATTCAAGCTCATTCAAAGGAATTCAAAGCAACTGAAAGCAGACTAAATTGGATTCTGCTTGCTTTTCATTTCACTTTTCAACTATTTTGATATATCCAGCTTTTGTTTAATATTATTATTTTGGAATTTAATTGCAGCGCAAACAAGATATTGAAGGAAAATCAAAGCAAGCAGAGTAAATAAGGCGGCTCTGATTGTGTCTCTGTATGCTTTCGTCCTGTCTTTAATGTCCTTTCCCTCGGCTTCTGTTTGTTTTTATTGATGACACAAATGGGTCATTGGTTGCTTACTTCGGCCATCTCTGTCCACAGTCTCCACGTTGGTGGGGATAAGGCTGGGGATGGGGATGGATGGGTCATGGCAGGGCCATAATGATAACGTGTCCTGTGTGTGAAAGCAAGAGCAAGGAGCAAAGATTAGGTATTGAAGAGGAGAGTCTCCTTTAAGTGAGGCCAGCAAAAAGCCATTCCGAAATAAAACACAAATCCAATTGATCCACGGAAAGTACAAGTTAAGGATATTGTCTGTAAATATACGGTGCACAGAGAGAAAATTGGGTATTTGAGGGAAGTCAGTAGACAAGAAGGCCGCTTCTGTCATTTTCCAATGAGGGAAAGTGTGAAATTGTGCCATTATTCATTATTCGCTTAAAGAGATGTGCATTTATATAGACAGGCCTCTCATTTAGGAATTCATACACATCCGTATGTATACAGAATATTTCCTAGACCTCCTTTTGCCTCCTTTTGGCCTTGGTTATTGTAAAAAATTGAAATTGAAAACAAACACACAGAGGTTCGATGCACAGTGGGACGAAAGCAAAGAAATTATATGAATATTAGACTATGAAATTAGTATTCTTTTTAAATGTATTTTTAAGACACAATTTCTGTGCAATTATTCAAGTTTATTCTTCCAAAATGTTTTTATATTTAACGCCACCTTTCTGGGCAACATTGAAGCAATAATATAGATGATTCCAAGAACTGGCAAAAAAGGTGGAGGCTTGGGAATGGGACTTAGAGGCTGTTGCCAGGGGTGGCCTTTTCCAGGAGGCCATTCATCGAGAGGCTGAGCGATTTTCGGGGCAGCTCTGGATACGCGCTGGTTGTCTGGTTGCCGGGAAAAGAACGCTCCTGGCCGACTTTTGACTTGTGTTTTTACAGCTGCTCTGTGTGCGAGTGTGTAGGTGTAATTTCCACGCCTCACCCCCATTTCCGGCCTCGTCCTTCGGCTCTGCGCCATTTTGGAAGTTTATACACGTTGACAAGTTGAGTGCTGAAAGCACTCGAGGCATATTCATCGAACACTTTTACTATATATTACATATAATTATTAAAATGCAACTACAGTTCATGGAAATGCGAAATAAAGAGGAAATATAATGAACACAACTCAAGCTTAACCCCTTAAAGAGTAATCGAAAGTTTAATCAGTTTAATTGGACATCACCTACTTGAGAGCTTATCTCTTCGCCAGTTTTCTCACTCTCTCTCATGCTTCTCTTTATTTAATTTCTCACAATTTCCAGCTCATGTCTCCTTTCTTATCTCTCTGCTCCAACTCATGAACTACATCTCGTATGCGTAATGTTAATATTCATGGAGCTACCAAGTTTTTAAAGTTGCTAAGTGTTTGTCGCCAAATACGAAGGGGAGTGGCTGAATGGAAGGAGTAGATAAAGTTGAGAAAAGGATAAAGAGGGGAAAAAGGACAGACCGATGAAAGTAAAACTTTCTTAGACGACATCAATGTGGCCACAAAATTGTGTGGCGCCAAAGTCAGGGGAGAAAGAACTAGAAACCTTTCTATAAAGATAAAAAAATGGGAGAAGGAGATAAGGGAATGAGAATAGGGACATTCAAAGCAAATGTTCAAAATAAAAATATTTATTAAAGTGTAGAAATCAAGGCGAAGGATTCTACCCCGTCAAACCCTGAAAACAACTAAATAACGAGTTAATTAGGGACAAATATTTCCTTCTTTTTCCCCAGATTACCTTCTCTTTTTGACAGAATATTTTTGGTTGCATTTCGGACACCCTTTTGTCCTCATTGTCCCAAAGTTAGTTTCGTAGGCACCGCACCTGTCCCAAAAGCAGCCAAAGGACAATGGTCGCAAGAGGACGTTGTTATGATGGCATTTTATAATCAATCAAAACTCCATGCACGTTTTGACCACATTTCGTTCCAGGCTTTTCTATTTTTTGGCCACTTTCCAGACCATTGTTTGGGGAAAAAAGGACAAAAATGGGAGGTCAGGGAACAATGGCAGAGCTAAATTAAAATGCAAGCCAAACCAAGGCTGCCGGCACATGTCCAGCTCTCTCAGACTTCACATCACACCCACGAGAGAATTTCGAGCTGGCCAAAATCCAAATCAAACGAGTTCTCTTCAGCGCTGGGAAATGCATTTGAAATGCGAAGAAGTCACTCCTCGAAAACCCATTTTATTGAACAGAAAATTCCCCCACGAAGTTGTCTACTCAGCTAAAAAAGTTCAGACTGATATTGAGCTTTGTGAAATATTTGTGGCATTTATCAAGACCAGAGGCAAGTGAGTGCGGCAATATTTATTGATGAATACTCGAGGCAATTCACAAATAGGAGTGCTTGAAAACGAACGAAATGAGTTTGATTTAATCTTTCATGTGCTTATATCCAACATCACATTTCCCCGGATAAGAGTCCAAATAATTGGTTCTAGGTTTCCTTGTTCCAAGTGATGATAGTTCCTTCTTACTTCAAAATTACCCTTCTTCTCTGCGGGTCAAAGGTCACCGATTAGCCGGAATGCAACCAATCGAAATGCATCACAGTAAACCCACTCAATAAGCCACACAAAAAAGGCACACTGTACCCTTGTGGTCTGCTGGCAATAATGAGAGGAGTAAGGATCAAGGAAGGAGTCCGCCACCCAATCCATTCATCCTTCGAGGCACGCACGACTGAGCACACACGACTACCCTGCCACTGGAGGGGCAACTCCAAGTGAAACTTTGATTTCTGCCGCTTTCCACGCTTCCCCCGCCAGCTTTCCCATTCTGTTTGCTGTTTGCCAGCGAAAGTGACTTTTCCTTGAACGAAAATGGGAAAGCGGGCAATGGACACGTCCTCAGAGTGTCCAACTTTTTGGACGAGACCGAACTTGGCAGATGGATACAGGCCAAAAGCCAAATTGCAATGGCAACAGTTCCCAACTCATCTACATTAAGTACATAATCTATACAAGTTCAAAAATTGAATTTGCTACAATTTTAATTGGTTTTATGAAGAAACCTCCTCATATACTTTCCAAAGAGAGAGCTGGGCATTACTTCAAGAGGCTCTTCATCAGAACCATCAAGTTGATCCCCAATTATTGGCTTTTATAGGGTCTCATGAGGAGGGTATCATGTCCCTATGAAACTCGTGAAAAGACCAGCTAATAAGCTCGATTGGGGACTACAAGGAGTCTTTATCATAACAATTAGGCAAAGTGCTTTGCAAATTTGTGCACTTTTAGAGGCGCAATCGCCCATGGTGGCCAGGGGCACATGGCATATGGCTGCCATTATGAATGGAGGCCACTCGACCGACCAGCCAGCGTTTATCCCTGTACGAGTGGGCTTTCCGTTGCGTTTAACCAATTAGGAAATTACTTGTGCAAAGTGTGTGCCACAACAACGAGGAACAACAAGCACAACCCAGAACTTTTTCCTTTCCACGAAGTAACTACAACAGAACGTGGAAAAGTCAAGGTCCCGTCGCTCAAAGTTCGACGAACGCCCATTAATAAAACCCCGTAAAAATCACTGGTAAAAATGACTAAAAATATTATATTTAATCCTGAACATTTCTCAATGTTTATTTCCAGCACATAAAGAATATTCTCATAAAATATATCTATGGGAGTCTGTAGTTTGCAAAGATTTTTCAACAGATTAAAAATCAAAGTGAAAACTTTCAACTAACTGCGATTAATTAATTAATTTTTTGTTTATATATATACATTTTCCTTAACTTCTCTTTCCCGCTTTTCTTGTCCTGTCTCCCTCTGACATCGACTTGGGGTTTCGGCTGGCGGCGCCCAACTTTTTAATCAAATATGTGTCAACGCGGATTTATGAAACTAATTGACTTTAAAGGCGGCTACATAGACTCCGCCCTGATGCCCCACAACTGGGAGAACCCGAACCCCAAACCACAGCCCAGACCAGAAAGAATTAATTAAAAAACTTAATCTGCTTTGGCTATGGTCCTCGGTCGCTGGTTTTGATTTTGGCTTTGGTTTTTTCCAATCTCCTTCAAGGATCTCCAGGGACCTGCATGGATCCCAGATTTAATTATCGGAAACTTCCCTTCAGTTTAATGTTCAAATATGTAAGATTAAGTAGCACAAAATCACTTTAATTTGTGGAAATATAATAATTGATTTTATGCTTTTTACACTCCATAATTTTATAAAATGTCAAATTTAATAAATTTATTTATTAAGCAAACATACGCCTCAGAACCCTGGCAAATTACTCATACGCCATGCTGGCTGCGCATGAAATGGAAATGTACAAGTGAACATAAATACAAATTA
Organism: Drosophila punjabiensis; assembly: GCA_008042585.1. Taxonomy (NCBI): domain Eukaryota; kingdom Metazoa; phylum Arthropoda; class Insecta; order Diptera; family Drosophilidae; genus Drosophila; species Drosophila punjabiensis. Next base: position 29,279 of record VNJR01005302.1, read on the forward strand.
TATTCCATTAAATCGTAAATTTGTTCACATGATTAAATATTAAGTAAATTCAAAAATCAAAAGTGATTTTCAAAATTGCTTTATATTCCATTTCAAATTTAATTTCCATTGATGTGTGCTTCCTAGCTCTCCTTCGCCGCAAAGTTAATTAATTATTAATATTTAATTTAGCACAGATGTTGCCTGTTTATTGGCGGCTTCAGCTTGGCTTCTAATTTTATGCCGAAGCTGCTCCTGCATTTGTTGCTTTTGTTATTGTTTAATGTTGTTTTTCTGCCCGGGGCTGTGGTTGCTTTCGCTGGCTTCTGCTTGGCTGGCTTTTATGATTCGTAACCGGGCCATAAAACGCAATTAGATTGACTGTTTCACGTACATAAAAGCCACATGAGCGGCAAGCGAGTGCTCTTTTTGCCTCTAATTGAAATCATAGAAATAATCACGGACCACAAATGATTGACTGAAATAATGGCATTCCCTTGTAATCGTTCTTGGTGGGAATTTGAATCTTGATGAACATAATCCAAGTTTCCAGTTTCCGTAATCCAAGGGCTGATTGAGTAGTGCATCCTAGTTATAGGATGCATCGATTAAAGGATGCATCCTGGCAATTTGACTTTCTCCTGTGACAGGCATTAGCTGAATTAAATGCAGTTCCAGAAGTCTACAAGCCAAATCAGTCACTCATCATATTTCTTTGGTGAATAAAAAAACACAATGAACACATAAAGTTCTCTATTTTGAATTACTACAAACTCAAAGGAATAATACAGATTTGCCTCTATTAATTTCTGAATGTCTGTACATTAACTAAACTATGTCTAGTTTGATCTTAGACAATATTTATGTAAATTATATCACCAGTTACACGTTATTGTAAACCAGAAAGCTCTACATTGTTTTGTTTCTCCTCTTAATCTATTCCATTTATTATTAAATTTATAAAAAATATTAAAAACTTAATGCCTTCATTAGAAATAAATTATTGGATTTATGGCTATTCTTTTGTAGATACAATAAATTGTTTCCCTTGGAAAATCCACATTGTTGCAAAGTGTTTGAGGTCTCAAGTGGTTGTCTTGCACAATGGAATAGAAGGCACTTTTCACTCGGAAAACTAACAAATTCAATTTCATGCCCACTTGGCCTCGTGACTTTGCGGAAAAGCTGGAGAAAAACTCGAGGACAGGCCGGAAAAGGAAAAGGAGGTGGGGAAGGATCCCTTTATTTGCTCCTCTTAATCCATAAACAGTTTGCCGCCAAGCGAAGTTTATCGGGGAAGCCGTAAATCAAAACAGCTTAAAACGCTCAACATAAATCGTTGACTCGATTTAGATTCGGATGACTGAAACCATTAAGTCGCGTTTACCAGTCCATAATTTCCCAGAGAAGCAAATTAATAATAAAATAATGCAGACGATAAGGAGGGACAAACGGTTCATAATTATTGCTTGATTTAATTAAACGGAAACAGCAAATAACTCGGCCTGACACTGGCAATTTGCGAAGGAAGACGAGTTCAAGATATTATCTGGATAATTTATATCCGTTTGTTGGGCTGTACTGAAGGCTGCCCCAAAGAACTCAGATTATTTTGTTTATTTACCATTTAAAACAATTGAAACAAATACGTTTCACAAAAGGTAAAGCTTCTTAAATTAATTATGATTTTATTTAGGAGAGAAGAATAATTATAACTGAATGTTGTTTATGAGAAATTTGTTATAGATTTATTGTGACAGTGCATTAGGATAGAGCTACAATATTCAGTAAATAAATGTCCAAAAAAATGATAAATACATATAGATTACTCAAATATAAAATAACCTCTCAAACCATTAATGATTGTATACATGATATCGATAGCTGGGATTCACCTTTGATGGTTTATAAACTTTTACAATAATATATAATATAATCTTCTTATAATCAATACAAATGCATTACAAGATACAAAAAAAAGGATTACCTACCTGTTTTTTCTTTACCTTTATTTTTCAAATTAACTTATTTCTGAAAAATATATTAAATAAAACGCAAATAAAATAAAAATATAATTTTCCGAAATATTTTAATCAAAACTCTTGACTTTCCTTTTTTAAATTCACTAAAATGTTGTTGAAAAGCTTCTTGGAACCTCCGCTAGCGAAGTCCTGGATCCAACTATGCGTTGTCCTTCTAAGTCGCCATCGTTTGTCATTCCTTCCTATTTCGCCCCTTTTTCGCAGCATGTTTGCCTTTTATCACCCCCTTTTTCGCTCCTTTTTCACTTCTATTTTATCCCTCTTTTTCTTTCCCCCCTCTATTTTTCCATTTCTCGCTTAATAATATGTTAATTGACAGCTTAGGCCAACTGTCAGCGTTGGTTGCGTGCCTTTCCAGGCACGACATGACAGCACATATGTCTCCTCGATTAGTATGTCTGGCTGCTGTCGCTTTTGTACCCGCCTTAGATGCACTCAAAAAAATAATTACTATATCATATAAAAAATCCCGAATAGCCTTCTGAGCTCATCAACCCAAGATTTTACTTCTCCTCCACTCCCTTCGTTAGAGCTTGAGAGTAAAGGGTCTTAAAATAATGTAGATATAAAGAAATAAATACAATTTGTTCTGCCGCAACTTGATTTTTAATCTATAACAATTACATACATTTTGTGGGATTTAAGCATTTGTAGATCTGTTTTCCCAAGTGTAATAGTAGTTAAAATTCACTGGCATTGGTCAAGTATAAAAATAAGAAAAAATAAACTAAAACACACACTTCACAACGCACAACAAAGACCCAATAGTGTGTACATGCGTACAAGTGCCATCCCTCGGAGGCTAATTGATGCTGAGCACGTGGCGTATACGCAATATTCCATCATTCTGTCCCTGATTTGGGCATTCGGTGTTATTTATTAAAGTATGCAAATGTGATGAATGTGGCCAAGGTCCACTCTCACTCCCCCACAGCTTCATCAGCATTTCCTGCAATGTGTTCCGCTGTTCATGTTCATGTTCATGTAATGGAATTAAATTAATTTTGCATAATTTTTACATGTTCACGCAGATGATGGTTCTATGGACAGTGGTCTAACAGTCCACTGAAGTTGGAAAATAAAATGGGACACAATTGAGGATCTAAATATCATATTTCGAGAGGTATTTCACGGGTTTCATGGTTGATAAATAAAGCAATAAGTTAAATAATAAGAAGCAACATTTAATTTGTAAACAATTTGTTGCTGGAAATATCCATTGGTTAGTAGAAAATATTCAAAAGAATTCACAAAATTCAGAAAATGTTGATAAACATATTGATTACTTCTAACTATCTCTTTAATCATACAATAAAGAATAATGAAATAATATACAAATAGATATTTTCATCAGGGAAGTAAAACTGTATTTTTAAATTTAATTGAAATTAACCCGAGGACCACTGTGTGCCACATGTCACTTTCGTTTAGTTGGGAAAACAGAAAAAGAAAACATATCACCATATCGCCCACACAACAAGGGCCTTGACTGCCCCTCTATTGTGCCACAAGTTTCCACATAGATGCAGATTTATTGCCGTGTCTATGGCCACGTATCTGTATCTGTGTATCTGCCAGTTCATATCTAAAATATTTATGGCGCCACTTCAATTTGTCTCTTTCAGGGGAAGATAACTCACGGAAATGCAAATCAGGCGACGGGCGTGCCAGGGGGCGTGCCACAAGCCACACAATAGATCCCACTGAAAGCGGGGAGCGCCAATTAAAAGAACA